>JAQZBX010075353.1:0-14610 GCA_029593785.1 Cabassous unicinctus
GCTTTAAATTTTGTGGAGTTGTTTAATGACTGTTTCAATCTCTTTATTTGTGATTGGTTTGTTGATGTCTTCTATTTCTTCTAGTGTCAGAGTAGGTTGTACGTACATTCCTAGGAATTTTTTCATTTCATCAACATTGTTTATTGGTATACACTTGTTCATAATACCTACCTGATTATTTGCTTGCTGTTGGCAAGATACTTAACTTTCTAGTTCTTTATTCCTCAATAAATGGGGCTAATAATATTGCACACCCCAAAGCATTGCTTTGAAGATTAAATGAATTAATAATGTGGCAGACTCTATTCATTGTTATCTAACCAATGTCTATTCTCTAGTTCTGCTTTTTAACAAAACCACATTTGTTTGTGGTTGGGTGTGGGTGGGTGAGGTAGCAATTTTCTTTGTTAGAATACTTATCTTTTTGCCTCCTTGCATGTAGGAGTGGCCATTTTATGCCATTACGGCCAAAGAATTGTAAGTAGAAGACTACTTCTGGGAAATACCTTGATTTGCTAATATATGAAACAAATTCAGCATTGACTTAATGAGTATATGCATTTGACCTTCCTCCTCCTCTTTCTTTCTGCTTCAAAGGTCAATATGATGCTAGAGCTTGAATAGCCTTCCCTTCACTGTGATTAGAAATGCCACAAGTTAAAGATGGTGGCACAGAAAGAAACTTGATCCTTGATGACTTTCTTGAATAGCTAGATTAACCTGCATTGATGCCTCCAAACTTTTTTTCATGAGAAAAAAGTAAACCATGCTTGGTTCAAACCACTTAGGTTGGGTTTATTACATGCAGCTGAACACAATCTTGACTAAAAGAAATATGCAAAGTACTTGAGAGAGTGCCTACTATATTGTACATATTAATAAATGCTAGCTATTATTATTAGTGTTATGGTTGTTTTTACTAGCTAAATATAATGACAGTTCTAATCCAGGGATACAGGAATATCAGGGAGTAAGGGACAATTAGAAATAGAATTAAAAGTAAGGGACATATAATTAGAATTAAAGAATTTCCAGTATAATTAAAAGTAGAGTCCAAAACACTTGGCAACTAATAGCTATGGGGAAGAGACCAGCCAAATGGCCCAAAGATTTCAAAAATGGATATTTGAAGATTAGATAATATATTAGCTAACATTTCTGAGATGCTTATTATATGCAGGTTATAAGTACTTTGCTTGTATTAATTATGGGATGATTGTGCCATCAACAGAAACAGGAAAATTGTAGCAGTGAGATAATGAGACCATGATCAGTTCACTCTGGGATGTGGTGATTCTAACAGGACAGCTACATTTCTCAGGTGGAAGGAAATACATGTGTTTCTTGGCAGAGTAATTGGGATGTTGGCTGTTTGGATTGGAATTGAAGGATAAGGACAGGTGAGAGCTCCAGTGAAAAGGCTAGAGAAATAGAAAATAAGAGTCCAGAGGAGACCCATAAAGCTGGAATGTACACAGGTCATGGATTTTCAGCAATAAAAGCTTCTCTGTATGGTCTTGCTGGCATGAATGTAATTTGCTGAGGCCAGGACTCATGTTGTTTTTTGAAAACAGACCATCAGGAATGGTCAGGGAGTACGGCATTCTATTGAAAATAAAAATGTTATAGAAAAACCCTTCCCTGTTTCAATTCATTAATAAATAAAATATAGTGAGCCTGGCTACATTGTAATTTAAATATTATGGCTCTCAAAGTCTGTCAGCATAGTCATTCTGGACATTTTTATTGTATGCCAAGTACCAATAAGTGCCAAACACTGAGAGATCCTTGAGGATTTATAGTGATTCATGGGACCTACCCATATTTGTGCTTTGTTTTTGTAACAATTTGCTTCTTAATCTAACATGGTGATTTGAGAAGAGATTCCAGTTAATTTGGGCATTCTGAATAATTGGGATTTTTAAAATATTATTTTTCCCTTAATATTTTTTGGGGGACAGGGTAATATACCATATACAAGGCATAATATCCCAGCTATGTATACTACCTGTGGCTAAATCTTATTTGAAAAAATGAGTTAAATCCTTTCCATAATATCTCTTTCTATGTATTTTTGTTGATGTAATTAAAAACATATTATTTTGGATGGTGTCTAAAACATTTAAAAATACATTTTCAAATAGTAAACTAACTAAAATTACTGATGGAGACAAGAATTAAATAACAGTGTTAAAAAGTAATTTTTCCAGCTTCTCTGATAGACATCATGCCCGGCAATGTGCTAGCTGCTAACTGCAGGTTGAGATATCTCATCATCGGGTGTTATAATGGGTTGGAAGTGCAAGGGGAAGATGGGATTCATTTCCACTCTTTCTGTCTCTTTGAGGAAAATGATTCACACTCCTCACAGCTCCTGTGGGTTTCACCTGCAGCACTTTTTAAAAATAGAATTACTAAATCTCAGCACTGGAAATAATTTGAGGGGGGTCACAGAAAAAGCCACCATCCATTTTTGGGGAAACTTTTATATGTGTTTTTGCCTCCAATGCTTAGAGACCTCTAGAGAGGCTTAACTGACAATCTCCGTAAGTAGCCCATTCCCTTTTAATTGAATTGTTTGAAACTTCTTCCTTATTTAAAGCTAAAATCTGAATCCCTGTACATTAATACTAGTAAATAATAACAGCAACAGCAGTGGAAGCTTGCATTTATTGAGTGCGGTATTTAGTTGCATGTAACAGAATCCATTCTAGCTAGTCTCAGCCAAAAGAGTTTATGGAATAGAGACTTAGATACTGACAAAATTGGAAAGGCAGGCTGTAGGTGAGGCTTTCAGGAATGTCTCCTCAAAGAGGACCACAGATCTGGCCTATCAAGGGAGGTACCCTCTCCTTCACAATTGGGAAGAGAGGAGCATGAACTATGTCAAAACAACAAAGAAAAACAAAACCAGACCGTGCACCCTGCCTTTAGTTAGCTCTCTCTGGCTCTCGTTCCTTTCACCATCCTACATATGTCGAGGTCTCATGACTTTTCTTTTTCAGTGTTTTGGCTGTGGCTGCTGCTGCTGCTTTTCTTGAGAAGGCCTCTGTGAGGGGGCTCAGGTGAGTCTGGCTGTTTTACCATTGTGGTGGGCAGAGCTTAATAGAGAACATTTGATGCACACGTTGGGGGACTATTACTTTTTGCATGTTATACATAGATTCTTCAATTTGCCTGCCAAATTTTGAATCTTTCAAAAAGCAGCACAGAATGGCAGAAAAAGCTTTGTAAGGACACACAGGAGGTTGGAACAGATGCAGATAATGGCAATGCTTTGTTCTTTCCACAGTTCCTCTAAGGATTTCATTCTACTCTGATGGCATTAATTAGTTACATCTTATAACACCCTGTTTAGTAAGTGATATTATACTAATTTTAATTATGAATAAATAAAGGATCAACAAGATTAAGTGGATTCCCAAAGATTACATTCTTAATGGTAAGACTGAGAATTAAACTGAACACTCATTTTCCCTTATAACTGTCCCACTTTTGTCAAGAAAGGAAGATAATAGCATTTTTTTCACATGAAAGAGAATGCAGATCATCCCACTTTTGCATTTATAGTGATGTATTTAATGTATTTGACAAGCAGACTGGATGATTTCTTAACATCCTTTCTTCTCTGTGACAGTTATTTTCAATAATAATCTTGAAATGAAACAAATCATAATGACCATAAAACTAATGCAGACAGTGACAGTGTTCTTTTATAGAATTTTGTACAATCATAGTGCTGGTTAAAAAAATAAATATTATATAACACGAAAAAAAAAATATAAGGGAAAGATAGGATTTAATTACATTCGTCTGTGTTTTTTTAAAAAGAAGAAAACTTATACTGCATGTTGGTTTCTTGTATTTATGAATAATAATACAACTGTTTCAGTGTTTGAGAATTCTACACATTTTCAATGATTTCATCAAAATAGATCTTGGCACATTCATGTTCAATAGACCATATAGCCAGATTTGTCAATCTATCTTTTCTCATGGTTGATTAAAACACACCTTTTTGTTTTTTTTCTTTTCTTCAGAATTTGTTATATTTACCTTATTTACCATTTCTCATTCTCTTCATTTATTCCTTTGGCTTAGAATTAGCATCTGGTGTAATTTCTTAATCCAATAAAATTTTGCTCCCAACCACCCCTTCTGTGCTGTTATTGTCAAATATATTATAAACCTGTTATAAAGCCAGCAGTCCAATTATTACTACTAATTCAATTAGTATATGTTTTAAAAATTTATGTAATTAAGTATCTTTTTAAAAAAATATTTGGAAAACTAGGTGAAAGTGAAAAAAAAATAAAAACAATTCATTATGTTTTATTTCAATTTTTTTTTCACGTGAGGCCACAGTGACACCAATAGGGAAAGTCATCAACATAAGCATATGTTTGGCAACAATTCATGAAAATTCTATTTTATAATAAATTCCAATTTTTAAACACAAATAAAACTTCAAGCAGTCACATAGAATGGGAGAATAAAAATAATTCAGGTTCCGTTTCTTCTTCTTTTCAATCACTGTGCCTTCACTATTTATTTAAAAACCTGTTTAAATGCAGGGAATTGGTATTTTCACAGGATTATTGACAAAAACTGTGCTCAAAGCAAGCTCCAGTTAATCCAAAGTGTTATGCATTTCTTTTTGGAAGAACTACATAAAACTTAGTCCATAGACCTCAGTACTGGGGTCTCTTCAGTTCTCTCAATGTCCATTCTCCCCTTATTTCTTAATTACAACTTGCTCTTCTCAAACACTGCCTTTCTTAGCCTCCCTTCCTCTTGATGTGATCATACAACTAAGTTTTGTTTAATGAGATGTAAGCAAAAGTAAATGCAATATGGAACTTCTGGGCAGTCTCTTTAAAAGGGAAATGTAGTGTACATTCCTTATTTCCTTCTCCCATTCTGCTGCCTGTAGTATAAACCTGATAGCTGGAGATGAGGAGCCATCTTGGATCATGAGGAGGTCTTGATGATGGCAGCCAAGCACCAAGAGTGCTGTTAGAATAGAGGAATAAAACAATAAAAGGAGTTTGGACCCTTGATAAATACATGAACTATTAGCCTTTCAGAGCCTATCTCTATTAAAAGAGAATAAATGCTTTTTTAAGCCCTAATTTTTCATGTCCTTATTGCAAACATATCAACTGTATGAACCTCTAACTATGAGAAGTAAATTCTCTCAAATTGTATTGCATGTATTAAGTAATCACGGGTTCTGAGATTGAAACTTGGCTTTGCCACTTAACCTTATGATCTTGGATATTCATAGTGAGGGAATATTAATAGTAATAATTGTAAACATTAAATGATCTAATGTTGAACCTGGCGTATGGTAAGTGCTCAGTAAATATTAACTCTTCTTACTTTTTAAAGAAGTAAGAATATTGATTGAGATGGGTATCAATGCTCTCAGAAAATCCCCTATGCACAATTGAATAAAATCTGACACTGGGCATTTTAAAAGACCTTTTCACCAAATCATGAATGTGAACTTAGAAATGAGACTCAGATATGATTTCTAAATAAAATTTGTCAAAACTGATGCCTAGAACTGGCAGAGGTCCCAGTTATTATTTTGGAAAACCATTTCTGTCTTGGCCGTTATTGGAGACTAGGGTGAATCAAATGAGGCACCTGGGGAGCAAAATGTAGAGAGATTTACTCTACAGTGAGTACTGCCTTGAATTTTGTTCAGTAGGCACCCTGCCTTATTCCTGAACCTCATCTGGGCATTCAGACTGGTCCAACTGCAGACTTTATATTCTGCTTTCCTGGTTTCCATTATGCAAGAAAAGGGAAAAAATTAATATTTGTAGAATGATTGAGTAACCGAACAGAATAATTACTGCTGAGCCATAAACTTCTTTTCTCTGCTAAATATTGCCAAAAGGAATGGGTATACCAGAAAGTTTAATTTCTTCTACACAACTCTTATTATTAATAGACTTTCCCCACCTTTTTTGTTAAATTGAGGTATAATTTACATACAGCAAAATGTGTAACACTTAAGCATTCAGCTCAATGAGTTTTTACTTATGTTTATAACCGGGTCTCCAACAGCCCTAGAAAATTTCTTTGTGACCCTTCCCAATCAATATCAACTACCCAATCAATACATTTCTATCACTCTTGAAAGTTTCCTTTTTCCCTTTCTCCTATAGTGGCTCTTTGCTATTATAGATTAATTTAGATTTTCTAGAATTCTATATAAACAGAGTCATAGAGTATGTATTCTTTTTTTTCCATCTGACTTCACCTATTCTTCATAGTAATTTTGAGATTCATCCATGCTGTCACATGTATCCTAATTCGTTCATTCATCACCATTCTTATAAATTCCATCCCATGTCCATTCTTGAAATGCATAAGCATTATTTTAATTATCTAAATATTAAGTGCTCAGTTATGGAAAAACTGATTATTGTATTAGGACTTTGTATTCAGTGACTTTGCTATATTCAATTATTAGTTCTAACGATTTTTCCCCCATCTTTCTACTTACAGAATCATGTCACTTGCACATAAAGGGGTCTATAATTCTTCTTTTCCAATATTTATGCCTTTAATTTATTTTCCTTACCTTACTGTACTGGCTAAGAGTTCCAATACAATGATGAATAGAAATGGCTTGAGTGGATATCCTTTTCTTATTCCTGACTTTAGGGGGAAAACAATTGATATTTTACCATTAAATGGGATATTAGCTGTATGTTTTTTTAGATATCCATTTCTAAATTGATGGAGTATCCTTCTATACCTAGTTTGCTGGGATTTATTTTAAAGAAAGCATGTTGAATTATTCATTCATGTTTAAAAAGTTTTTACAGCAATTTTTAAAGGAATACTTCACAAAATATACAGCACGTATTTAAAGTGTACCATTTGACAATGCACCATTTGATTAGTTTTGATAAATGTATACACCCATGAAACCATAATCACAATCAAGATAACAAACATTTCCATCATTCTCAAAATTCTCCTCTTCCCCTATAATTGCTTTCTGCCACTATAGATTAGTTTGATAGTCTAAAATTCTTATATATAGAGTCATAGAGTATGTACTTATTTTTTAGTCTATTTTCTCATTCTATATAATAATTTTGGCTCAACCATGTTTTTACATGTATGAACTGTTCATTCATTTTTATTGCTGAGTATCCTGTTATGAATACATAACAATTTGTTTTTCAGTTCATCTTTTGATAGACATTTGGGGTGTTTCCAATTATTAGTTGTTATAAATAAGGCCACTATGAATATTTATGAACAGTTTTGTTTCTTGGCATATGTTTTCATTTCTCTTGAATGAATACTTAGTAGAATGGCTGTGCCCTATGATAGGTGTATATTGTTTTTGTTTTTGTTTTTTTTCTTTTTAAGAAAATGCCAAGCTGTAGTTGGTTTCCTGATGACTGATTAATGGTGCAGAATCTTTTCATCTACATATTGACTATTCTATTCATTCATTTCTCTGCCCCCTGTCCTCTCTTTTGGTGAAGTGTCATGCAAATCTTTTGTCAGTTTTCTTGTTTGTCTTATTTTTGAGTTGTAAGAATTTTTTATATATTCTTGATATAAATCATTTGTCTGTTATATGTGTTGTGAATATTATGTCCCAATAAATGGCTTTTTTTTCTAAGTTCTAGTTTTTGAAAGGAAAAGTTTTTAATTTTGAAGTTCAATTTTTCAATTAAAAAAAATGTTTCATGATTTTTAGTTTCATTGTAAGAAAAATCTTCCAACTCCATGGTTGAAAATATTTTCTCCTATGTTTTATTATAGTATTTGTATAGTGTTAGGTTTTATGTTTTGGTCTCTGATCCATTTTGAGTTCATTGTTATACAGTACAAGGCAAAGATCTATATTCATGTTTTTCTATTTGTATATTACTTTGATCTGGCACAATTTGTTTAGAAAATTTTCATTTCCCTATGGAATTATCTTGGCATATTTGTCAAAACCTATAAAATTGTGTGGTGCTAAGTATAAACTATAATATAAACCATAGTCCATGGTAAGTAGCAATGCTTCAATATGTGTTCATCAATTGCAACATATATACCACACTAATGAAAGATGTTGTTAATGGGAGAAAGTGTGGGATTGGGAGGGGTGGGGTATGTGGGAATCCCCTATATTTTTGATGTAACATTTATATAATCTGAAGCTTCTTTAAAAATAAAAAAAAATTAACTGACCTACACGTGTTGGCCTATTTCTAGGCTCTCTTAAATGTTTCATTAATCTATTTCTATCTTTCCACTTTACTAAATTGTCTTGGTTACTGTAGCTTTAAGGTAAGTTTTGAAATCAGCTAAGGTCCTCCAACTTTGTTCTTCTTTATTTTATATTTTTAATAGCTTTGGTTATTTTAGATCTTGTGCATTTCAAAATGTGTGTAAATAGCAGTTTATTAATTTCTAAAAAATAGCCTGCTGGAATTTTGATTGGGATTGCATTGAACATGTAGATCAATTTTAATAGAATTTCTTTTTTAACAATATTAAGTTTTCCAATCCATGAACTTGGTATTCCTGTCATTTACCTAGCCCTTTTAAAATTTCTCTCAGCAATGTTTTGTGATTTTCAGCACAGCAGTTTTTGTTAGATTCATTCCCAGATAGTTTATGTATTTTGGAACTGTTAATACTATAAATGCAGCTTTTAGAAATTTCTTTTTTCCATTATACTAGTAAGTGTGCAATTGATTATTTTATATTAACCTTGTACCCTGCCATGTTACCAAATTCATTTTTTAAGTTCTACTAGTTGTTTATAGAGCCCTTGGGATTTTCTACATTAAAAAATCATATCATCTGCAAATAGGGAGAGACTTTTGTTGTTGTTGTAGTTAAAATTGCAGCCACTTTTATGATGTTTGACCCATGTTCTTCCAAATGTAAAATAGTTTGCATGTCCTGCTTTCCTCAGAAGGACTTGTCCCTCTTTAGAATTTAGTTCACCTGTGTTCTTTGTGACCTTAGTACTCTAATGGGCTCAAGGAAGTTACAAATTCATTAATCACCTTACAATTTCTTGTTATTAAGGTGGGAACAACATTGTCTTGTGGTTTCTGTATCCAGAGCAAAACAGAACTGTTCATACTTTTGGTATGTTATATTATCATTATTTTCAGATAAAAATGCATTTAGTTTTATAGCAATAGTTTTCATTGGTTTATGAGATTTTTAAGAAGTGTGCCACTTAATTTTTTAACATTTGATTATTTTCTTTTTATCATTTTGCTATTGATTTTGGTTGAATTCTATTTGTTAGACAGTATGCTCTGTATGCTTTCAACTAATTGAAATTTATATAGGCTTGCTTTTGGTGGAAATTTCATTTGAACTTGACTAGAATTTGTATTCTGAAGTTCTTAGCTGTAGTGTCCTAAAACGTCAGTTAAGATGATTTTCTTAATAGTTTTGAGCACATTTTCTATAACCATAGAAAATAGAAGTGTTTAAGTTCATGAGCTAACAACTTGTTTGCTTTTTCACTAGTTCTATCAATTCTTGTTTCCTGAATTTGAAACTATGCTAGTAAATGCATACACATTTTGTATTGCTATATCTTCCTGATGAATTCAATCTTTTTCACTATGATATATACTTTTTATTTCTGCCAATATTCTTTGTCTTGAAGTCTACTTTGTCTCATATTAATTAGCTCCACTGGATTTCTTATGGCTAATGTTTGCCTGGTATATCTTACCCGTATGTTGACTTTCAAGTTACCTGTGTGTATCATTCCGAGTTCCAATAGAGAAACAAAACCAGTAGGATGCATGGATGGAATGATAGATCAGTAAATAGGCAAGTAGGTAAACTGGGAAATAGCTAGATAGTTTGATTTATTGCAAAGAATGGGCTTATGCAGTGGGGGTGGGGGGGAGTATATTGGCAATCCCAAAATCTGTAGGGCAGGCCATCAGGAAGGGCAGGCTGGAAACTTTTGGCCAAGAGCTGAAAGTCACAGGTAGAATTTCTTTGTCTTCAGAAAAACCTTAGTTCTTTTCTTAAGGCTTTTCAACTGATTGGATCAGGCCTACACTGATTATCCAGGATAATCTCCTTTACATATTTTCAAGGATTGTAGATGTTAACATCTATATAATACCTAGACATAACTATGTGTAGTATTACATTAATATTAACTATAGTGACACCTAGATTAGTGTTTGAATGAATGGATACTATAGCCTAACCAAGTTGTCAGTAAAACTAACCATGACAATGTATTTTCTTATTTAAAATATATTAGTTGTAAATAGCACAGAGATGTATAAAAATTTTTTATTCTGTTAATCTCCGTCATTTTGGAGAGTTTAACTTATTTACAGGTTGTATCATTAGTGATATGATTGGAATTTTACACTCTCTTGCTATTGTTTTTTTGTTTGTTTTGTTGTTTTTACCGGGAGGTCCCAGGGATCGAACCCAGGTCCCTCCATATGGGAGACGGATGCCCAACCATTTGAGCCACATCTGCCCCCCTGTTTTTTATCTTATCCTAACTGTGATGGTAGGTTCATATATCAACTTGGCCAGGTAATGGTACCCAGTTGTTTGGTCAAGCAAGCACAGGCCTAATTATTACTGGGAGGGCATTTCCTGGATTTAAATAATCAGTAAGTTGATTGCATCTATGACTGATTACATCTACAATCAACTGGGGAGATTGTCTTTAGTAGAGATGTCTCATGTAGTCAATTGAAGGCTGTAAAAGGAGAAGGGATGATTTCAGCAGTCAGAAGAGAGAATTTTCATCTTTACATCAGCCAGCCAGCTTCTCCTGGGGACTTCATCGAAAGCCTTCATTGGAGTTCCTGGCTTGCAGACTGCCATATGGAATTTGGACTTTTTTTTTTCATCTCCACAGTTATGTAAGACAATTTTATAAAATCTCATAATATTTACTGATATCTCCTGTTGGTTCTGTTTTCCTAGAGAACCCTGATTAATATACCAACTTATTTTTATTTTACCTTTTTTTTTCATGCCTGAATTAAAAAGAATAAAATATCTTGAATAGTGTTTGATATTCTTTCACTATTGGCTTTTTGTTTATGGAATTGTATTACTTTAAAAAATATTCATCCTTAATTTCTTAAAGTGTACTTTGATTTAATATTTTACCCCTCCATATATATATGAGAGCCTAAAACAGAAAATTTTCCCCACCCTCTTCCATTTGTTATTTTTCTCATTTATTTTACTTCTACATTTTATAAACCCATAAGATATTATTATTGTTGCTTTAAGAAGTAGGTAGTTTAATATTTAATAGTTACATATCTATATATCTACGTACATTTTTCTATTTCTGGGTCTCTTTATTTCTTTATCTTGATTCCTGCTTATGTCTTGAATAATTTCTCTTTGAATTTTAAAATTTTCTTTTGTATTTCTTGTAGTGTGAGTCTGCTGACATAGAATTCTTTCAGCTTTTGTTTGTTTTAAAATGTTTCCATATTACCTTCATGTGTGAAGGATATTTTTATTGGACATAGAAGCCTAGGTTTTCTTTTTGTTTATTTGCTTTGCCTTTTGTTTTCAGTTCTCTAAAAGATGTTTTTCCATTTTGATCTCAATTCCTTTGTATCTGATGATATGTCAGCCATCATTCTTATTTGTTTCCCTGAATGTAATATGCCTCTTTTCACCTGGCTGGTTTTCAGATTTTGTTTTTCTCTTTGGTTTTTAGCTATTTGATATGCCTACATTTGTGTATACATTTCTTGATGTGGTTGTTATCCTACTTGGCATTCAATGAGCTTCTTGGAATTGTGGGGTGATGTCTTTCATCACTTTGTGAAAATGCTTAGCCAGTATCTATTCAAATATTTCTTCTGCCTCATTCTCTCTCTTTTATTCTGTGCTTCCGAAATTACTCATATAATGTACTGTTTGAGATTTTCCTCCATTTATCTCATATTCTCCTGACATTTTCAATCTTTATTCTTTCTGTGGATCTGTTAGCAAAATTTGTATTGACTTGTACTTGAGTTTACTCATCTCTTCTTCTGCTTTGCCAATCTTCTCTTAATCCCATACAGTGAGTTCTTAATTTCAAATATTGTATTTTTTTTAGGCCTAGATTGTCCATTTGACTATTTTAAAGAAATTTTTCTGTTTTAATTTTCTGTCTTTTCAATTATTTTGCCCATATTTTATTTAGCATATATATAATATTTATTTTAACATAATTGTCTGCTAATTGCATCATTAGTTTCATCTCTTGGAATGCTTCTTTTTTTGGTTCTGTTCTCTTGTTTTATGTTTGAGATTGAATTACTATCATATTTTGGAGATCTTTTTCCTTTTTTCAGCTTAGCCACTAACCTCTTATGCCAGTACATATTCAGAAAAAGTGTTGTGGAAAACAATTGTCAGGTAAGGAAAACTAGCCCTGCTTTTGAACTCCCTACTGTGTCCAATCTGATATGCCAGCTTTGCTGTTCCCATTGGCAAAATTTGGGACAATTTTTAAACAAAAATTATTAAGAGTAATGAATTATAAGCCACTGAAAAATAGTAATTCATAAGTCCACAGAATTATATATATACATATTGTTAGCTAAATAAATAACATAAGGAGAATTTTAGCTTATTTAAGCTAAATAACATATTAACATTATTTAGCTTATTTAGCTAAATAACATAAGGAGAATTTTAGCTTATTTAAGGAGGCAAAGGATGGCTGGCAAAAGTGGAGGGAATCCAGGAGTGTGAAAATCATTGCTTTGCCACCATCATATTAAAGATTGGATCAGGTAAGAATTATTAATGGATTTTATATCAAGGGGTTAATTGTGATACAGATGAAGATATTTTCATGAAATTAAATTCTCTCCCCAGACTGCCTTTTAGTTGCAAGGGAGAAACCAGTAATTATACAGTGGGGAAATCAAACAACACTTTAAGTGAGGGAAATTAACATCACCTATGAAAGACACATGGTTATCATATAACTCTAGATGTGATATTTTGAAAAAGATACATCATCTCTACAGAATTCCAGCTATGGATGCTTAAAAATGTTGTATCAATATAAATTGGTGACGTTGATAACTATGCTGTGGTTATATTATAGCCCTGTTTTTATGGATACAGATCCTTAAGAATTTAGGAGTAAAGGCATGATACATGTAACAAAACCTCAAGTAATTCAAAAAGAGAAAAGCAAATGTGGTAAATGTTATCAGTAGATGAATTTGGATAAGAAGTACTTTATACTGTGTTTTTAGCTGTGCAACTTTTTTCTAAGTTTGAAATAAATCCCAAATATAAAGTTAATGTAAAAAAAAAAGGGATTCTACTCCTCTTTTCTTACCCCAGTAAGCCCCTTTCTCTATGGAAAAATCCAATACCCTACCCACTTATATACCTATCCCCAGTAGATCCTACCAGGAAGTAAAGTGCCTACTGTTCTCCCTAGAATTTACTTCCTTTGAAATTGCTTTATATCTACATCTCCCTGATTATAAAATATATTATTTTTAATACATCTCTATTTTCTAGTGAAAGACAGTCTGTCATGGTCCTCTGTAGCCTGTCTGGAAGCTGACTTCCCTTATCTTAATCTCCGTTTTCAGTATATAAATTACTATAGTCGTTGAAAACCTCCAAATTATATCTTTTGAGTTGCAAGTTCCTGGTATTTTGTTGGCATTGAGCTCTTCTTCATACCTTTATCTATCCATCTACCAAAATATTTATTAAATACCTATAATTTAGCTGGTACTCAGCTGCAATTTGGGAGAACTCCACGTAAGTAGAGCATTTCCAGATATTTAGCTTTATACAAAGATTCATTGACATGTCAACCTAAACATCTTAGGCTCTGTCAGACACTGATGAGCTGAGTTACCCCACCTCTTCTGTGAATTATTTCTTTTCCTAACTTGGAGCTTTGAGTTTGCTGCTGGGGTAGACAAACAAGTAGACCAATAGTAACTAGGTGTTGCTGTTCTTTCATTCTATTTCCTACAGAAAATGTCAACCAAGTGAGTTAAGAAAAAAATAACTCTAAAGTTAATTAATGTAATACATTCACACACATTTATATGAAGCAAACATAGTTAAATTAGGGTATAATTTAGCCACAGGCACTTGTTCTCGTCTGAAATTGAAGACCCAGTCATAAGTCTAAAATGAAAGGGAAAACGTAGGCAATTTAAAAAATATATATGTGTAACATTTCTTTAACTTCATAATTTAGGAGTTAGGTTATGTAGTCATTAATTTTGGCACTGGTAAGTGTACTTAATAAGCAGAGTATAAGATCACATAATTACTATGTAGACTAAGAATATTTAATAACCACATTATACATAGTTATTATGGCATACAGTAAGGAGTAGAGTTGCCTTTTAACTTTGAGAATTAGTTTTCCTCCCACACTAATAAGTCAAAGAATTGATTTTACTGATTGAATCATTGTTTCCCCTCTTTTAGATTTTGGAACTGTAACAACTTATTTTTGCTTATTCTCACTTAATGGTACTATCACAACCCACCTGCACACTCTAATATCTCTGTTTGTAAGACTGTAGAAAGCTTCAGGCTAATTTTCCTTGAATATTC
>JAQZBX010075354.1:0-14605 GCA_029593785.1 Cabassous unicinctus
TTCTCTTCAGGTGGCACTGGGAACTGATCCTGGGACCTTCCGGAGTGGAGAGAGGCACTGAATCTCCTGCGCCACCTCAGCTCCCTGGTCTGCCACATCTCCTATTTTCTCTTCTGTGTCTTTTTTTGTTGTGTCACCTTGCTGCGCCAGCTCCTCTCATGGGCCAGCACTCTGTGTGGGCCAACACTCCTGCGTGGGCCTGCACTCCTGCATGGGCCAGCACTCCATGTGGGCCAGCTCTCTGCTTGGGCCAGCTCACCACGTGGGCCAGCTTACTTTTCACCAGGAGACCCCAGGAATTGAACCCTGGACCTCCCATATGGTAGATAGGAGCCCAATCACTTGAGCCACATCCACTTCCCACATTGTCTTCTTAATATCCTTTATCTTTTATGCATATTTTCATTCATCTCCTTGAACTGATTTAGGAAATTTGCTTGAACTTCTGTGATTAGTTGCTCCAAATTCTGTGTCTTCTCTGAAGTTTTAATTTTTTCTCTTGACTGAGCCATATCTTCCTGTTTCTTAGTATAGCTTATAATTTTTTGCTAATGTCTAGGCATCTGATTATCTTAATGATTTAACTCTGAAGGTCAGTCTTGTCTAGGGTTTATTTTCTTTTTCTTTTTCAAAAAACTTTATTTCACATTCCAAACAAACAAACAAACAAAATCACAAAATAACAGAAAATGCAGTTCAACAAGTCATAGAAGCATCACTCCTAAAAAGTTCTGTTCAGGCACCTCCATCTCATCCAGTTCCAACTACCAACTCAATTGTTCCTCCAGCACTCAGAAAGATACACTGATGAACACAGATTAGTCACATGACATAGTCAAGGTCTCCTTATGAATGAAAAAAGAAGAGAAAAAATGCTTAATCATATTCATATCTCACAAAACCAAACCTTTTTTCACCTTTAGCATTAATATAGTACCAACTATGCTTTTGCTACAAAACCATTACAATGTTTTTTTAACTATAGTTTATAAATTACATTCGTTATATATTTCACATGTATCACCACATTCTTAACACATTGCAGTAGAAGAACATTTCTGTATTTATATTAGTAATCTCAATCCTCATCTACTGCCAAATCATTGTTATATATTCCCCATCTTATCTTCCAGCTGTCTTCCAACTAACATTAATCTCTCTAAACTATTTATTTAAGCCACAATCACACCCATAAATCAACAGTATTACATTCATTATAATGTGTTACCTTCAAGTCCATCCATTACCACATATTTACATTTGACCTTATTAAACATTCTATATACATCCAGCATTATATCCCCCTTCTCATCCCACATTCCATCTCCCACTAATCTACACTTTATAGTCCAACTCCGTAAGTCTACTCATTGTATTTAGTTCATATCAGTGAGACCATACAATTTTGTCCTTTTGTTCTAGCTTGTTTCACTCAATATAATATCCTCAAGGTTCTTCCATGTTGTCATGTGCTTCCCCAATTGATTTCTTCTTACAGCTGAATAATCCCATTGTATGAACATACTACATCTTGTCTATCCATACATCAATTGCTGGACACCTTGGTTATTTCCATCTTTCAGCACTTCTGAACAATGCCACTATGAACATTGGTATGAAAATATCTGTTCATGTCCCTGCTTTCAGTTCTTATAAAAATATCCCTAATAGCAGGATCACTGGATCATATGGCAGTTCTATATTTAGTTTCCTGAGGAACCACCAGATTGTCCTCCAAAGAGGCTGTACCATTTTACACTCCTACCAACAGTGAAGGAGTGTTCCTATTTCTCCACATCCTCTCCAGCACTTGTAGTTCTCTGTTTTTTTAAATAATGGCCATTCTGTATGGTGTGAGATGATATCTCATTGTAGTTTTGATCTGCATTTCCCTAATAGCCAGTGATGTTGAACATTTTTTCATGTATCTTTTGGCCATTTGTATTTCCACTTTGGAAAAATGTCTATTCAATTCCTTTGCCCATTTTTAAATTGGGTTGCTTGTCATTTTGTTGTTAAGTTGTATGATCTCTTTATATAACACAGAGATCAATCCCTTATCAGATATATGGTTTCTGAAGATTTTTTTCCCATTGAGTTAGCTGTCTTTTCACCTTAACAAAATATTTTTAAGTACAAAAGTGTTTAATTTTGAGGCAGTTCCATTTATCTTTTTTTTTTTTCTTTTGTTGCTTGTGCTTGGAGTATAAGGTCCAAGAAACCATTACTAACCACAAGATCTTGAAGATGTTTCCCTACATTTTCTTCTAGGAGTTTTATGGTTCTAGTTTTTATATTTAAGTCCTTAATCCATTTTGAATTAGTTTTGTATAAGGTGTGAGATAGGGGTCCTCTTTCTTTCTTTTAGATATGGATATCCAGTTTTCCAAGCACCATTTGTTGAATAAGCTGTTCTGACCCAGCTGAGAGGGGTTTGACAGCCTTGTCAAATATCACTTGACCATAGATGTGAAGGGTCTATTTCTGAACTCTTGATTCAATTCCATTGGCTAAACTGTCTCTCTTTATGCCAGTACCATGCTGTTTTTAGCACTGTACCTAGGTAACATGCTTTAAAGTCTGGAAGTGAGAGTCTTACAACTTCAGTCTTCTTTTTAAAGATATTTTTGGCTATTTGGGACTACTTACCCTTCCAGATAACTTTGATAATTGACTTTTCCAATTCTACAAGGAAGTATATTAAAATTTTTAAATGAAGATTGTGTTAAATCTGTAGATCAGTTTGGGTAGAATTGACATTTAATATTTAGTCTTCTAATCCATGAACATGGAATATCCTTCCATTTATTTAGATCATCTTTGTTTTTTTCCAGAAATGTTTTATAGTTTTCTGAATACAGTTCCTTTATGTCCTTGGTTAAATTTAGTCCTAAAGATTTGTTTCATTCAGTCATTATTATAAATGGAATTTTTTTCTGACTTCCTCCTCAGATTGCTCATTAGTAGTGTATAGAAACACTATTGATTTTTGCATATTAATCTTGTATCCTACCACTTTCCTGAAATCATCTATAAGTTCTAATAGTTTTGTTGTGGATTTTTCAGGATTTTCTAAGTACAGAATCATGTCATCAGCGAATAGCAAAAATTTTACTTCTTCCTTTTCTATTTGAGTGCTCTATTTCTTTTTCTTGCCTAATTGCATTAGCTAGAACTTCTATCATCATGTTGAATAACAGTGGAGAGATTGGGCATCCTTGTCTTGTTCCCGATCTCAGTGGGAAATCTTTCAGTCTTTCTCCATTGAGTACATGTTGGCTGTGTGTTTTCCATATATGCACTTTATCATATTGAAAAAGTTTCCTTCTATTCCTATCTTAGGTGTGTTTTTATCAAGAAAGGATGCTGTATTTTGTCAAATGCCTTTTCTGCATCAATCAAGAGGATCATGTGGTTTTTCTTCTTCAATTTAGTAATGTGGTGTATGTATTACACTGATTTTCTTGTGTTGAAAAACCCTGGCATACCTGATATAAAGCCCATTTGATTGTGGTGTATAATTCTTTTCACATGCTTTTGGATTTGGTTTACAAGTATTTTGTTGAGGATTTTTGCAGCTATATTCATTAGAGATATTGCTCAGTAATTTTTTTGCAGTATCTTTACCTGGTTTTGGCATTATGATGATGTTGGCTTCATAGAATGAGTTTCTAGCATTCCTTCCTGTTCAATTTTTTGGAAGAGCTTGAGCAAAATTGGTATTAGATTTTCTTTGTATGATTGTTTGAATTTACCTGTGAAGCCATCTGGTCCTTGGGCTTTTCGTCTTTGGGAGGTTTTTGATGACTGTTTTGATCTCTTTACTTGTGATTGTTTATTGAGGTTTTCTATTTCTTCTAGGGTAAGTGTAGGTTGTTTGTTTGTTTCTAGGAATTTGTCCATCTTATCTATGTTGTCTAGCTTTTTGGCATACAGTTGTTAATAGTATCCTCTTATGATCTCTCTTATTTATGCAGCTCAGTGGTAATGTCCACTCTCTCATTTCTGATTTTATTTGTGTCTTCTTTTTTGACTTTTTCAGTCTAAGGGCTTGTCAATTTTGTTCATCTTTTCAAAGAATCAAAGGTTTATTTGATTCTATTTTGTTGTTGTTCTCGATTTCATTTATTTCTGCTCTGATCTTTACTATTTCTTTCCTTTGGCTTGGTTTGGGGTTAGTTTGCTGTTCTTTTTCTAGTTCTTCCAGGTGTGCAGTTAGATCTTTGATTTTAGCTCTTTCTTCTTTTTTAATGTAAACATTGAGGGCTATAAATTTCCATCTCAGCACTGCCTTTGAGATGTCCCATAGGTTTTGATATGTTGTGTTCTCATTTTCATTTGTCTTAAGATATCTGCTGAATTCTCTTGCAATTTCTTTTTGACCCACTGAGTATTAAAGAGTATGTTGTTTAATCTCCATATATTTATGAATTTTCCATCCATTATTGATTTCCAGCTTCATTCTGTTATGATCACAGAAAGTGTTTTGTATAATTGCAATCTTTTTAAATTTATTGAGACCTGTCTTGTGACTCAACAAATGGTCTATCCTGAAGAAGGGTCCATGAATGCTTGAAAAGAATGTATATCCTGCTCTTTTGTGGTGGAATGCTCTATAAATGTGTTAGATCTACTTCATTTATCATATTATTCAAGATTTCTGTTTATTTACCCTCTGTCTGGATGCTCTATTCAATACTGAGAGTGGTGTATTGAAGTCTCCAAATATTATTGTAGAGACATCTATTTCTCCCTTCAGTTTTGCCATTGTGTGCCTCATGTATCTTGGGGCACCCAGGTTAGGTGCATAAATATTTTAGTTATTTCTTCTTGGTGAATTGCCCTTTTATTAATATATAACGACCTTCCTCATCTCTTATAACAGTTTTGCATTTAAAATCTATTTTGTCTGATATTAGTATCACTACTTCAGCTCTTTTTTCTTTACTATTTGTGTGGACTATCTTTTTCCAACCTTTCACTTTCAACCTGGTTCTGTCCTTATGTCTGAGTGAGTCTCCTGTAGAGAGCACATAGATGGCTCATATTTTTTAATGAGTCTATCAGTCTATTCCTTTTGATTGGGGAGTTCAGGCCATTAACATTCCATATTATTAATGTAAAGGTATTACTTCTTCCATTTTATCCTTAGGCTTTCCATTGTCATATCTTACTATTGTCTGTCTTTTTACCCTTTAATTTAGCCTTCTCAATAATCTTCATTTCTACACTCTTCTCCAAGTCTCTTGCCTTTGCTTTTTCCTTTCATGCTGCAGCACTCCCTTTAGAATTTTTGTAATTCTGGTCTTTTGGTACCATACTCCCTCAGTTTTTGTCTATGAAGACTTAAACTCACCCTAATTGTTTTTTTTTTTTTTTTTTTTTTTTTGCATGATAAAAGTTTATTAGCATTATTAGTTCCTAGGGCAGAGAGGAGTAGCACACCTCATGGAGTCACAAGGGATAATACATCAGGAGTGTAGGCTCAACCCATCAGTTGGGGAGGAAAATCATATAGTGGACCTGGAAGTTTTGCTTTTACAGTGTTATGTGGGTGGAACTGTAGTGGTTGGTCAAGCAAGAGTGGGAATTCAGGTGTTTGTATTTGACTTCTGTAGGTGTGTGAACCCAGATAGGATGTGAGGAGGAGAGGGAGAAGTTGTTTATCTTGTATAAGCAGGTATCAGGGTGGTCACTGAAGGACCTAATGAAAGGGTAAGATGGTATGTTACTACTGACCTTGTAGATGCTAAGGCAGCACAATAATGTGAC
Organism: Cabassous unicinctus; assembly: GCA_029593785.1. Classification (NCBI taxonomy): domain Eukaryota; kingdom Metazoa; phylum Chordata; class Mammalia; order Cingulata; family Chlamyphoridae; genus Cabassous; species Cabassous unicinctus. The sequence goes on from JAQZBX010075354.1 coordinate 5,773, forward strand.
AAAAGTCTCTATTTTATTTTAATTCATTACAGTTGACCTTGTGATGCCTCATCATTGGGATCTTGGGATTGGATTATGTTGTCTATTTGTATTGTGGAGATATTAAAGGTGAAAGGTATTTGCATATTGGCTGGAGGTGATAGCCAACAGAGTCACATTCTACACTGTGGATTTGTAGAATATGTAAGATGGGCAAGTTCTCAAGCCAAGGGTGAGTGACACATTGTGTGATGCTAATCTCTTATCTGGTGTGGTTTTGTTAAGTGCTGTTTGGCCTCCCATTGTGTTTGTGTGCACCTCATGGTGGTGTCACAATTGTGGGACTTGTCACTCACAGTTTGGCAGTGTGGTCTAATTGCTGCACATTTTCTGGAAGGCAGATGACATTTTCAGGGAAGTAAAATTGGTGGGGGGAGAAAGGAGTCATATTGGTGCAGACATCTCTGAAGATGTTGCTAGATACCTGGGTAAGGAGTAGGAACAAGGGAAGTGTGGTGCAAACAATTAGGGTCTGGTGAAAGCAAATCCTTGGAAATTATAGTCTTTGCTGTTGGTGGTCCTGTGGTGGGGGGTACATTATCTCCAGCGATGAACTCTTAGGCTGGGGCAGTGTTGTCTGAGGTGAGGTCATCTCCATCTATGAGCGCTTTGGGCTGGGGTAATGTCATCTGTGGTGGCCAGTCCATTGGCCTTCCAGGTGGCTATCTCCTGGAGAAAGGTGAGGGTCAGAGGGTCTTGGCTAGTAGCCTCTTGAGCCATGAGGGCCAGGATTTGTTTTAATTGACCCAAGTGTGCTGGAATTACAAATCTCTGTAAGGGAAGCAGATATGGCACAAGTGATTGAGCTCCTGTTTACCACATGGGAGGTCCCGGGTTCAGTTCCTGGTGCCTCCTTGAGAAGACAAGCAAGGCAGTGAGCTGGCACGATGGGCTAGTGCAGCAAGCTGATGCAACAAGATGATGCAACAAGGAGACACAAAGAGGAAACACAATGAGAGACATAGCAAAGCAGGGAGTGGAGATGACTCAAGTGACTGAGTGCCTCTCTCCCACATAGGAGGTCCCAGGTTCTGTTCCCAGTGCCTCCTAATAGAAAAGATGAGCAGACACAGAAAGCACACAGTGAATGGGCACAGAGAGCAGACAGCAAATGCAAACAATGAGGGGGAAGTAAATAAAAAATCATTAAAGAAAAAACTGTTAGGGTATGGGATGATCAGGGATACATTTATTGAACCTCTGGGCTACTTGGTGGTTAATTTGGGAATATTTTATCTAGACAAGGTATAGTTTTTCAACACATTTATAATCTGCATTGATGGTGGCCTCATTATTAAGGAAGAACAATCCAGGACTGTTCCTACCAGTATCAGAGGGAGAGCACTGAAGCATATGGTTTGTAACAGTGGAGACTTGAGTTGGGGTAGGCAGGTAGCCAGTCTATGGACACTTCACCAGACAGTATCTGGAGTGTGTCTGTGTACCATGTTGTTTAGGCATTGATGCCATTGCATCCATTTTTTTTTAAGGGCCCTTGTCAGTGATGACTTATCCATGTCTAGTGGCATGCTGCCTGAGATAATGTATTATAGTTTGCCAATATATCCAGTTGGCCCAACTGTGGGGACTGTGTTGGGCCCCCTGTTTGGTTACTGTAGGCATCCCCTGTTATGGTTAGTCAGGCAAATAACCCAGTAACTCAGGCCAGTCATAAGAAGGATATAAATCATAGCCTGGGTGAGCTTTTGCATTTTACTAACTTTGGTGATATGTCTTCAGCAGTTTAAAATAGCTGCACCACTGCCCAGGGAGAGGTGTTGGTTTTTAAACACATTTCTTGCTCCCTGGGGCAAGCATGGCACACTCTTAAGTTTCATTTTTGCCTTGTTCTGTCATTTCTGGATGTGGCTAACATCCACCAGGCAAAGTTTGTTTTCACCTCATACTGTAACCACACATTGTACTGATGTACATTTGCTTGGGTGTGTGGCTTTAATTTCATCCTCTAGTTTCAGTGATATTTCAGCATTTCATGTTGGTTGGCAGGGGCGGTTCCAAGAGTATCAAGGATTTGATTTTATTCCAGGGGAATTGTTAAACATCAGTACAGTTTTGAGGCCATGAGAATGTCCAAATCAAGGCATCATCAAGGTGATGCTTTCTTCCTGAAGACCGGTTGCCAGCAATCCTTGACTCCTATGCCAAATGGCAAAACATATGGCAGTGTCTACTTCTCTCTCCTCCTCCCAGTTTTTCTTGCTTTCAGCTGCTTGCTTCCATCTCACCCTCATTTTTTCACCCTCATTTTTGAAGGACACAATTCTAGGCTGGCAACTGTTCCTTCAGTACCTTAAGTACAACATACCACTTTTTTCTCATTTCCATGGTTTCTGATGAGAGGTCAGCACTTAATCTTATTGAGGTTCCCTTGTATGTTATGCTTTGCTTTTCTCTTGCTGCTTTGAGAATCCTTTATCTCTGACATTTGTCATTCTGAATAGTAGGTGTTTCAGAGTAGGTCAATTTGGATTTATTCTGTTTGGGGTGCATTGTCCTTCTTGGATATTGACATTTATGTTTCCATAAGGGTTGGGAAGTTTTTTGGTCATTATTTCCTCAAATATTCTTTCTGCCCCTTTTCCATTCTCTTCCTCTTCTGGGACACCAAAAATGCATATGTCTGTGAATTTCACATTGCCATTCAATTCTCTGAGAACTTGTTCCATTTTTTCCATTCTTTTCTCTTTCTGTCCTCCTGTCTTTTCAAGTTCAGACGTTCTGTCCTCAATATCATGAATTCTGTCTTCGATCAATTAAAATCTGCTCTTATGTGCCTCTAATGTGTGTTTTTTGTTTGTTTGTTTGTTTGTTTTCTAATGTATTTTTTTTATCTCATCCATTGTGTCTTTCATTCCCATAAGTTCTGTTACTTTTCTTTGCAGGCTTTTAAATTGTTCTTTATGCTCACCTATTGGGTTTTTTTTTGTTTGCTTTTTTTGTTTTGCATTATCAGTAGTTACTTTATTTTTTTTAACAAATCAATTTTATGATACATATTAATAAAGAATACAATTCATCCAAAGTGTCCAATCAGTGGCATTTGGTATAATCACATAGTTGTGCATTCATCACTTCAAAAGTGTCTTCTTAATATCTTTTATCTTTTTAGTCATGTTTTCCTTCAATTCTTTGAACTTATTTAGATTTGTGTGATTATCATTGATTAGTTGGCTTAGATCCTGTATCTCATCAGGGTATTTGGTTTGTTCCTTCTGCTGGGCCATCTCTTCCTGTTTCCTTGTATGGCTTGTAATTTTTCGTTGATGTCGAGGCATCCGAATATGTTGGTGGCTTTACTCCAACAATTTCTCTTTCTTGCCTACTGTTTTTTCCCCCCATGGCTCTTATTTGATTTTTGGGTCCACTTATTCTGAGTCTTTAAAATTGCTCAGTTTAAATTATAAAAATCAGGCCAGGGATTCACTAATGGGGAAGAGATTTTCTCCCAGGAGTTTGGGTTAAGAGAGACGTAAAGCAGTTTTTCTCCTTGCCGTTTCCTGGCTGGCCAGCAGATGGTGCTCTTTGGGGAGCCTTTCCACAGAAGTCTTTCCTTCAACCTCCATTTGCCCATATTTCTGGTCTGGTCAGTGCCGAGATTCAAAGTGGCCCCTGCTGGCCAAATTCACTGAAGAGAAACCACTCTCCTCCCTCTGTCATATCCTCCCTTTTCCCAGGAGGAAGATTCTGTTCCCCTCTCAGTCAGCTGCAGTGGGCCAGGAGCTTTATCTGGGCAGCATGTCTTGAGGGTGGGGGGTGGGTACCCTTCCTGGCTGCCACAGGGTTTAGTAACTCATGTTTTTCATTTTGGGTTGTTTCTCTGTCTCTTCCTCTCCTGGGGGTTGCACAACACTGTCCTGGTCTGCTGACCCCCAAAGCAGGTCCCTTGGACAGCTTTTGAACCTTTCTCCATTGCTTTTGTGAGAGAGTTGAGCCCTGCCTGTTTACTCCAACACCATCCTCCCGGAACCTCCCTAATGTATTTTTTTTTTAAAGATTTTATTTCCCCCCCTCATTGTTTGAGGTCACTGTTTGCTCTGTGTCCATTTTCTGTGTTCTCTTTGTGTCTGCTTGTTTTTTCTTTAGGAGGCACTGGGAACCAAACCTGGACCTCCCACGTGAGAGAGAGGCACTTGATCACTTGAGCCACCACAGCCCACTGGTCTGTTGTGCCTCTCATTGTCTTTCCTCTTTGCATCTCTTTGTTGCATCATCTTGTTGGGTCAGCTCGCCTTCTCCAGGAACCAGGAACCAAACCCAGGACCTCCCATATGGTAAGTAGGAACTCAATTGCTTGAGCCTCATCTGCTTCCCTCCCTAATGTATTCTTAATCTCATCCATTGAGTCTTTCATTCCCATAAGGTTTTTTTTTGCAGGCTTTCAAATTATTCTTTACGCTCACACAGTGTCTTTAAGATTTATTTTTATTTATCCCTCCCTTGCTGCTTGTGCTCGCTGTGTCCATTTGCTGTGTGTTTTTCTGTGTCTGCTTGTCTCCCTTTGTTGCATCATCTTGTTGCACCAGCTCACCACACCACACGGGCTGGCTTGCCTTTACCAGAAGGCCCTGGGAATCGAACCCAGGGCCTCCCATACGGCAAATAGGAGTCCAACCAATTGAGCCACATCTGCTTCCCTCAAATAGTGTCATCTTAATATCATTTATCCCTTTAGTCATATTTATGCTACAGGTTCAACAGCAAATACCCTGATCCAAAACAAACTTTTGTTCCTACTTTCCCTTGCTAATGCTTTTCCCTCAGCCTGGATGCTCTTTATCTTTTTTTTCTACCTGATAAAATTTACTCATTTTTCCAGATTGCTTAAATACCATCATCTCTCTTGGGGAGGCCTACATGGTCTACCAATCTGAAACAGGTTAATCATTGCTCTGGATACCCAGAGAATTTGCACCCCATTTGCAGTTTTTTTTTTTTAAGATTTATTTTATTTATTTAATCCCTTGCCCCCCTTCCCCCCCGCCCCCGTTGTTTGCACTCGCTGTCTGCTCTCAGTGTCCATTTGCTGTGTGCTCATCTTCTCTTTAGGAAGACAAACCCAGGAACTCCCATGTGGTAGGTGGGAGCTCAGTCACTTGAACCACCTCAGCTCCCTGCTTTGTTGTGTCTCTCATTATTTCTTCTTTGTGTCTCCTTGTGTCATCATCTCATTGCACCTGCCTGCTGCACCGGCTCACTGTCTTGCTTGTCTTCTCCAGGAGGCACCAGGAACCAAACGCGGGACCTCCCATGTGGTAGGCGGAAGCTCAATCACTTGAGCCACATCTGCTTCCCATCAGTTCTTTTCTAGAAGTCTTCTTGACTTCTTTCCATCTTGAAGCCCATATAAAAGTGTGGAGAAATAAAAAAATGAAATGTAATCACAAATACAGATATGAAATGTTCAAGTTTGGACATCATGTTTAGCAAGTGAAAATTTCTAAATGTATTTTTAAGCACCTGATTTGGCAGAACAGACAAGTATTTCCTATAGGATAGAAGACATGATGATAACGAACATTTGTAAATCTGATTATATTTATTTTGAGAGTTAAAGGGAATTTTTTATTTTCAACAGCCTCCTTTCCTAAAGAGATTAAACATTCTGTGTTTTTAAAAGTATACCAAATTATTCCAAGAATACTATATGAAACTATGTTAATATATATTTTTAAAAATAAAATCAGAAAGTAAGATTGTCTACTTAATTTCATCTTTTCTTGGGGTATAAAGGTAGAAAAAAATCCAATGAACATTTTTGGATGCTTTGCAGTATGTGGGACTGCTCCACTAATCTTGATACAGATCTTTAAAGAGATAATAATAGAAATCTAAAATTTAAAATATATTTACATTCTATATTTCCAACAAGAAAATTATACACATAATTTTCTGCTTAACATAGTGGATGCTGTGATAGTGATCTTGACAAACCAGTGAAGATGCAAACTAACTACCAAAAATACCACAAAATAAACTCTTAAATATGAGCACATGATATATGTTGGAAAGGTGACAGCATGTGGTTTCTTCCTCCTTTTATCCTTTCTTTTTCTTTTTTTGTTTTATCTTTTGTCCTAAAAAAAAAAAAAAAAGAAAGCACATTAATGATTGTTTTAGTTTAAAAAAAGAGACACATAGACCTTCTTTATTTAATTACATTAATTACATTCACATGGTTCAAAATTTTAAAGGTAAAAGTGTCCTTTCCACTCCTCTCAACTAGCCATCTAATTTTTCCCAAAGGCAATGACAAATATTACTAGATTCTTGTGTATATTTTCAATGATATTTTATGCATTTACAGACTAATTAGTACATTCTTCCATCTACTATCACTTTTTCCATATTTTACACTGTACGAGTACAACTTGAAGGCAATTCCTAATTAGTGTGCAAAGGATTCCTTAATATTTTTTAAGACTGCAATGTATTCCATTGTATGGATGTACCAGAGTTCACTTAGTCTACTATTAAAGGACATTTATATCATTTCTAATCTTTTGCTATTACAAACAATATTGCTACAAGTAACCTGTACATGTGTCATTTCACATGTGTGTGAAAACATCCATAGGATAAATTACTAGAGGTGAAACTGTTGGCACCCTGCTGTCTGTGCAAAACTGCCAAGAGGCACCAAAGAGATGTCAGTTCTTCCCAATACAGGTGTCAGGGTCGCCAACGAAAGTATGACTCACACTGGCACTGGATGGAAAAACATTTACTCATATAGAGACAAAGCAAGTCAGCTTCACTAGCAGGTGTCAGTCTCCCATGGCCAGCAGTTCTCAACCTAGGCCAAGGCAGGGAGATGGTTAATGCACACTTCTATCCTAGTAGAAGGAAACCACTTTCTCCCCACCAGGAACAGCTACACTAGCAGGGGTAAGCTGGGTGCCATAAAATGGACATACTTTAGCCAGACTGTCTCCAGTGAATGTTTACATAAGCTCAGGACTAAATGGGAAGGCATGTGCCAGCAGTCCACCATCTGCTAGGGGATGTGTTTTACCTCAAGACACTCCAGAGAAGGAAGTCAGCCTGCACTTATCCTATCCTAGGAACCAGACTAACAGTCCTGGTCATAGGGTTTATTTGTGGGTTTCAGGAAAAGGTGGCAGGGTATGCTTGCACTGTCCCCTACCACAATATACATTTCTAATTTTAATAGGTACCGTCAGATTGTCTCCCAAAGAGGTTGGACCAGTTTTCTTCCTAACCAGCAAAGAAAGTGCCTGCTTCCCCAAACCTTTACGAACATAGTATGACAAACTTTTGAATCTTTGCTAATCTGATAGGTGAAAAACTGTATTTCCAGGTAATTTTAATCTACATTTCTCTTATGAGAAAGTATGAGCATCTTTTATAAAAAAATAAATTTTAAGAGCCATTTGTATTTTCCTTTTTGTGAGTTATCTGTCATATCTTCTGCACATTTGTCTATTGCATTATAGGGCTTTTTCTTATTGATTTTAGGAGCTCATTTCAAATTTCCTTAATTTCTTGTGATATGAGCTGCAAATTTTCTCCAGACTCATTTTTCTTTGAGCTTTCCCTATGGATTTTTAAAAATTAATGAGATCTAATAAATACAGAAAAGCACATAAAACATATGTACAGTTTTATAAGTAATTATAAAACAAGCACCATTCTAACCACTATCTAAGTGAAAAAAAACAGACTATTGCTGATATCCTCAGAAGTGTCACCATGTGCCCCTCCCAATCACAATCCCTCTCTGCCTCAAGAAGTTACATTATCCAGATTTGTCTAAATAAAACTCTTCAGCTTTTCTTTGTAGTTTATCTGCAGATTTTAGTTTTGCTTCTGACTTTTATATAAATGGACTTATACTATATATATTCACCAAATATTTTTTCATATATTTTTATTTTTAAAATGAGATTTGTGTATTTTTAGTATCAGTTTTGACTATTCAATGTGATACTATCGATTCCTATCAAGTTACTCAATTTGATGCTCAAATTATCCCAAATTTTACTAGTGAGAGCCCTTCAAGCTAGATTGTGTCTTTTTTTTTCTTGAAAGATATATTTATTTATTTCTCCCCACCCACTCGTTGTTTGCATTTGCTGTGTCTCTTTGTTGTGTGCTGGTCTTTTTTTAGGAGGCACCGGGAACCCAACCTGGAACCTCCCATGTGGGAGGGAGGTGCCTAATCGCTTGTGTCACCTCCGCTACCTGCTTTGTTGTGTCTCTCATTATGTTTTTCTCCATGTGTCTCTTGTTGCGTCATCTTGTTGCATCAGCTTGCCATGTCAGTCTGTTGTATCAGCTTGCTGTCTTGCTTGTCTTTTTTAGGAGGCACCGGGAACCAAACCTGGACCTCCCATGTGGTTGGCAGGAGCTCAATCACCTGAGTCACATCCACTTCCCTCAAATATTCTTTTGTGTTTTGCTTCTTTTGCTCAAAATGTTTGAGAATCATCTAGTTGCTGTATGATACTATAGTTTGTTCATTTTCATTGCTATGAGGTATTACGCTGTATGCTCTATACTATAATTTATTGATTGATTCTATTGCTGATAGATATTTGAGTTGTTTCCTTTTTATTTTTTTTTATGAACAATGCTACCATGAATATTCGTGTATAGGTATAACGGTGCAAAAGTGGATGAATTTCTCTTGAGAATATATCTAGGTATGGGACTGTTGGGATTTGGGGCTCATGTTACAAATGCATGTAATCTAATTTATCAATGTTTATTTCATGGCTATTCAGTTTTGTGATATATGTAGAAAGAACACCCC
>JAQZBX010075355.1:0-14611 GCA_029593785.1 Cabassous unicinctus
GTGGAAACTTATCAAACACTTCCCACTGCCTGGCCTCCCCAGGGGAGCTGAGACGCTGATACTCGCCAATGCAGAATGATAAAATTGGCTGACTCTGCCCTCTTCTGAGCCAAGCCTCATATTACAGGCAGTTAGGTAAATCAGTCTTCCTCAGCAGATTCACCTCTTCCCTCAGCCTGTTGCCACTTCAAGCCAGCTGGTTTGCTCCCCAAACTTGCAAGGGGGTCCAGACAGCCAAACCCACAGAAAGGAAATCCCTCTCCACCTTCTGCCAGAACCCTCCCACTCTTGGGGAATGCTCTCTCTCACTGGATTGCTGGTGGAAGTCAGGGCACACCATAGCCCTATGCTTTGAGGGTGGGGCTTAGCCAGCTGAGGAAAAGCTCATGATTTTATCGTGAGCAATCCACCTCGCTGTCCAGCTCCCTCCAGATCAATGTCCCTAAGGTTCTCACTCCATGGGCTCCCAGAACAAACCACTCTGGCAGGATTCTGTCCCCAATCAGCTGTCTCTGTGAGAGAGATGGTGAGTGCTCACCTAAACCAACACCATCTTGCCAGATTCCCATCTTTGTTTCTTTATCGACTCTCTATCGAGATGTTCTGTCTAATGTTGATAATGGTCTACTAAAGTCCCCCAGTATTGTTGTAGAAGTATCCATTTCTCCAAATAGTTTTTCCAGTTTTTGTTTCATGTATTTTGAGGCACCCTGGTTAGATGCATAGATGTTTATGATTGTTCTTTCTTCTTGATAGATTATCCATTTTATTAATATGTAGTGTCCTTCTTTATCTCTTAAAATAGTTTTGCATTTTAAGTCTATTTTGTCCAATAATAGTATAGATACTCCCACTCTTTTTTGGTTATTGATTGTTTGTAAAATTGTTTTCCAACCATTCAGGTTCAGCCTCATTGCATCCCTGAATCTAAGGTGGGTTTCTTGTGGACAGCATACAAATTGATCCTATTTCCTTATTACTCTGCCTATCTGTGTCTCTTGTCTGGTGAGTTTTATCCATTAACATTCAATGTTATTACTGTCAAGGAATTAGCCATATTTCCTTTAGGTTTAGGTATGCTTATGTTGATTTTCTTTTTCTTTTTTTATTTTTAACTCTCTTCCAACTCTTTCTCTCTTGTTTTTTCCTTTCAACTTACAGAACTCCCTTTAGTATTTCTTGAAGGGCAGGGTTCTTATTAACATAATCTTTTAAATTCTATTTATCTGTGACTATTTTGAACTCTTCCTCATTTTTGAATGCCAGCTTTGCTGGATAGAGAATCCTTGGCTGGAAGTATTTTTCTTTTAGAATGTTAACTATGTCATACCACTGCCTTCTTCCCTCCATGGTTTCAGATGAGAAAGCAGCACTTAATCTTATTGAGCTTACCTTGTAGTGCTGGGTCTTTTTCATTTGCTGCTTTCAGGATTCTCTCTTTTTCTTAAACATTGGACAATTTGACCAGTATATGTCTTGGAGTATACTGCTTGAGTTGTGCTGCACTTCCTGGACATGTATGCCCATCTCCCTCAATAAGGTTGAGAAGTTTTCAGGCATTATTTTCTCCAACACACTGTATGTCCCCTTTACCTTCTTTTCTCACTCTGGGATGCCTGTAATGAATATGCTTGTACATTTCATGTTGTCTTTCAATTCTCTAAGTCCCTGCTGAATTTTTTCTATATTTGTATCTATTCTACTATTTGTTTGATTTCAGATGCACTGTCTTCCACATCACTGATTCATTCTTCTGCTTGTTCAAATATGCTGTTATGTTCTTCCAGTGTATTTTTGATTGCTTGGATTGTGCCATTCATCACCATCATATCTGTTTTCTTTTTATGTATATTTACAATTTCTTCAGTATGTTCTCCCAATGTCTTCTTAATATCCTTAATTTCTTCCTTCACTTCATTGAGTTGATTCATTATATTTGTTTGGAAAACTTTGATTAGTTGTTTCATGTTCTGTATCTCCTCCTGGTTTTTTGTTTGTCCATTGTACTGGGCCATGTCTTCATGTTTTTTAGTGTGGCTTGTAATTTGTTTTTTTGGTGTCTAGACATCTGTTTATCTTGATGGGTTTATTCAGTTGATTAGCTTCTCTTGCTACTCTAGGGTTTTATTTTGTTGTTGTTTTGTGTGTGTTAAGGTTTCACTTTGACTCTTCATTCCTCTCATTCTAGTTCCTTGATGTTGTTTATGTTCCCTTGAAAAAAAATTAGGACCCGAGAAAAGGAAAGAGATAGGAACAGAAAAATAATAATAGTAGTAATAGTAGTAAAAGGTAGGAAAGAAACCATACAAGACCTAGGAAAATGAGTAATTAACACGAGTAAGAGGTACAGAGGAATAAGATTTTGAAAGTGGGATAGAAACAATGAAACAAGAAACAGAATAGAGAAAAATATATACAATGAATTAAAATGCTGTAATGGTGGGAAGAGAGGAAAAGGATAAATAAAGGAGAGAAAGAAAAAAAGTAAAAAAAGAAAGCATACAGAGAAAAAAGGAGAGAGATGGACGTACAAAGAATAAAAATTGAAGACCAAACAAAAAGAGGTGGAATGAAAGACCAACAACAGAAAACAGAAGATAGAAAGATGAAGGAGTGAAAAGAAATAGCATAGGTAGAAAAAAACAGTAAACAAAAAAGAAAACAATAAGGGAAACAAATGAAGGGGAAACACAACAGACAAGAAACAATATAGCAGCAACTCATTTACATAAAGGGGAAAGAAAGAAAAATAGAACAAAAAACAAAAATAAGTATGGAAAAAGCAGCCTTCCCTCTTAGATCCCTAAGGATCATCTCAGGTTGCTGGCATTCATCAGTCACCCTGCAGCCTGCTCTCTGCAAGTTTTGAACAGGTTTTAGTGAGTAAAGTAAGGAAAAAAATAAAAAGGAAACTTTTTTAAAAAATGAGAGATCCAAGAAAAGCTAATATAAAGAGAATGTCTATATGTTCCCTGTCATAAAATTTCAGCTGGATGCCTGATAACCTGGTGGATCACTTCTCTAAGATAAGCCAGGAATTGAATGAGCTACCTCATAAATGTAAAGTAGAAATTCTTCCACTGAGGTAACCTATCTCCTTAGGTTAGTTAGCCTTTCAGAAGGCTTTCCACCCCCTTTCCCTCAGTCAGGTTAGATTCCTTGCAGTTTGCCAGAGTCCTGCTGATTAGGTACCTGTCCCCCACTCTTTGCTAATCATGTTCCTCTCTTTACCTGGGCACCTGGTCATGACAGCCTGCCTGAGGAGTTTCCCCTTCCCTCTCCTTACTGAGTGAGGGTTCCTTCTGATATTCATAGTGGTCTCAGTTGGCCAAATTAACTACAAAGAAATCACTCTCACCCTCCAAGACCCCTCTTCCTCCCAGGGAATGCCCCTTCACACTGCATTCAGAGTAGGGAGCCAGTGAATCAACCTAGGCTCTTTTCCCTGATGGCAAAGTATGTGCCACTTCCAGCCACAGGGGCAAGCAAATCAGTTTTCCTTTGGCTTCTTCTTCTTTCCAGTACCTTCCTAAATGGCTCAGAGCACCTTCCCATTCTATATTTATCTAAAGCAGTTGGCAGGTTGGAAGGCATCTGCTCTCCTCTAAGTTAGATGGAATTCATCAGCAGTTTTACCCTCACTTAATATTTTGGGAGTGGGTGAGGGGAGATCTTCCCAGCAGCAGGGGGGTTTAATAACTCATAGTCTGTTGCTTTGGCTTCTTCATATCTTTGTCCCTCACTCTCCTGAGCATTGTGAAGCAGTGTACTGTTCTGCTGTACCCCAAAACAGTTTCCCAAGGCAAACTTTGGCTCTTTCTCCATTGTTTCAGTGAGAGCTGAACCTTATCTGCCTAACCTGATGGCCATGTTCCCACAATCCTTACACTCTTGTTTTTAAGGATGAGCTGAAGGGCAAATGGTCATTCATCTTTAGCTGCTTCCTTCTGGTTAGGGAAGTAGGCATTGCCTGTTAGAGTGTAAAACCTTCTGGCTATTCTATTGAGATTGAGTGAAAATGTTTCTGACACCATGGTTGGAACTGGATGAAATCCCTGTATGACTTTTTTTCCATTCTCTTCTCTATCTGTTCTCCTGTCTCTTCTGTTGAGATACCCTGTTTTAGAAATCACTAATTCTGTCTTCAGGCAATTCAAATTTGTTCTTCAAAAATACCTCTAATGTATTTTTAGTCTCATCCATCATTGCTTGCATTACTACAAACTCTGTTACTTTCCTTTGTAGACTTTCAAATTGTTCTTTATGCTTCCCCAGTGTCTTCTTAATATCCTTTATCTCTTTAATCATATTTTCTTTCAAGTCTTTGAATTGATTTAGGAAAGTTAGGTGATTACCATTGATTAGTTTTCTTAAATCCTGCATCTCTTCAGCATATTTCTTAAATCCTGCATGTCTTCAGTATATATTGGTTTGTTCTTTGACTGGGCCATCTCTTCTTGTTTCCTAGTATGGCTTGGAATTTTTTGCTAATGTCTAGGCATCTTAATATGTTGGTGAATTTATTCTGATGGCCAATTTTTTGTTTCTGGCTATTTTTTTTACTGCTTTTCTTTGATATTTGGTTCAAATCATTCTAATTCTAAATCTTTAAAATTGCCCAGCTTAAGTTATAAATGTCAGGTCAATGATTTACTGAAGAGATGCAAATTTTCCCTCAGGAATTTAGTTTAAGAAAGGCCTAAAAGCAGTTTTTTTTCCATGCAAATTCCAGACCAGCCAGCTGATGGTGCTCATTGGTACACCCTTCCATGGAGGTGTTTCTTTCATTCTCTGCTTTACTGTGGTTTGGTCTGGCCAGAATTGAGATTCAAGGCAGGCTCTGCTGGCCAAATTCACTGAAGAGAAACCCCCAACCACTCCCCTTACCTTTATCCTTGTAACAGATGACAGGGAGATAGATATCTGTTCCCCTATCAGTTGGCTTCAGTTAACCAGGGGTTTTACCCCAGCTTAATATCTTGGTGGTGGGAGAAGGGGGCCTTTCCAGGCTGCTGCAGGGGTTTGGTAACTCATGTCTGTTGTTTTGGGTTCTTCTGTCTCTCACTCTCCTAGGAGTTTTGTAGCACTGTCCTGGTCTGCTGATCCCCAAAGTAGGTCCCTGAGACAGATTTTGGCTCTTTTTCCATTGTTTTTCTGTGAAAAACTTGGACCCTGCCTGCCTACTCTTAGGCCATCTTCCTATAACTTGAAATTATATTGTTTTTAAGATTCTTCTACTGCTTTTGCCTCAGGGATTTTGGAACAATGCCTTCCCTCAAAGACAACCCCCAATCATCTGAAGGAGCTGACCAAAAGCAGTGATAAGTGATCTGATCACACACCCCTGGAGTTTGGAGGACTAGGATTTGTAGTCCACCTTGCCATCAGCAAGCTGCTCCAGGAGCCTACTCCAGACTGCTGCCTGTCATGAGCATAGGGGTGGAGAATTTTAGGCTCTGTAGAGAGGGCAAAACTCACTGGTTTTTGCCACAGTTTATAAGTTTCCTGCTCTAGTTCTTCTTGCATGCTGCAGTGTGCTACTAGACACTGGGGTTTAAAATAATTGATTCAGATATATCCTCCCAGTTCAAGAGTTGATTTGTTGGAGTGGCTGATTCCTTGAACTTCTTACTCCACTAACTTCTAAAATCCTCTCAGAATACTATTCTTTTAAAGTCATTACACTAAAAGAGCATGGTGAAAGATTCACTGATAGTCCAGAAGAATTTAAAATCTGATGCTCAGAGATGGTGGGACAGAGGACATTGTGGGTAGGTAAAATCCAGTTTTGCTAAGTGCATTCAGCAAAGATCCCTGAGAAACAGAGCATCCAGGGGATCACTGATAAGCTAGATGTATTTCTCATTGTAAGGAGTATCCACAAATGCCAATGGATTTAATGACAGCTCAGATGAAAAGTTCTTGGGCTCTGACCTGAATCCTAATATAAACAGTGTCTCGGTTGGGAGAAAAATGCAAAAAGCCTACTGTTAAAGAAAGAGCTCTTGTGTGATGGTTAAGTGCAGTAGGGAGTCAGATAAAGATACCTTACCCCTTTCTCATTCTATGGCAGCTATAAGAGCAGCTCTATCCTTCTAGCCTTGTGTCACAACCCTCCACCAAAATGTTATTTTAATGTGTTTTGGGCCAGAGCTGTCAGAAACCACTCACACTTTTGCCACATGCACAGATCTAACCGTTCATTCTTAGATCTCTGCTCTCACAGCTAATACCTTATAGAGCACAGCAGCTCTGCTGATTCTCAAAATCCTCACATCCTTGTTACCCAGCTTTGCTGCTACAAGTGCTATTCCTGCCACCCCAGTGCAAACTGCCTCAACTATCTCTGTGGCTTTTCCTCCCTCCTCTCTGGTTGGCTGCCACATTTACTGTTGTGGCCACAGCTTTTCCCATTGCTAATGCCCTTGGTACATGTGCACCTCTTGCTGTTGAATTAGTCACAGGTGATATTTTTTGGCCTGTACAAGAGGCATCACTCCCACTAATGATAATGTCCTCAATCACTCCTTTACTAAGTCCACAGAGATTTACTGAGGGAGAGCCAAGAACATGTGAGGAAATGTGTTAATTACTAGCAGGCACATCTGTGGAT
The DNA here is from genome assembly GCA_029593785.1 of Cabassous unicinctus. NCBI lineage: Eukaryota > Metazoa > Chordata > Mammalia > Cingulata > Chlamyphoridae > Cabassous > Cabassous unicinctus. Next base: position 6,614 of record JAQZBX010075355.1, read on the forward strand.
AAAGGCAAGAATCCCTGTTATAGAGATTGGCATTCTTGTGCAGAAGATAGAAAACCATATAATAAAAAATGGAAGTATAAACTATTTTAGATAGTGGTAAGTACCAAGAACAAAAAATAAGATATAGAGAAGGGATTGAATGTGTGGGATTGAGTGTGTGGGATTGAAATGCCAGTTATGAAAGAGCTCAGTCAGAAAGTGATAGTGAATTCAAGATTTTAAAAAATGGAAAGGGGTGAGATAGAGAGGTTTCTGGTTGAAAGTATCCCAGACCTGTCATAGTATCCTCAAAGGAAATTTCCAATGAGCTTGTTTGGAAATGAGCATTGAAGATATAATTAGTTAAGATAAAAACTGATCAGGTCAGTCGGGGTCCAATTCCAATATGACTGTTGACCTTCTAAGAATAGAGGGATTTGGACACAGAGAGAGGTATGTGTGAGAAGGAAATGTGAAAAAGTGTCATATATTGGAGATGTGCTGCCACAAGCCAATGAACACCCACAATTGCCAGTAACAACCAGAACCTAAGAAGTAGCAAGAAAGGATCGTCTCTTAATTCCTTCAGAGAGAGCATGGCCTTGTTGCAACTTGATTTCAGACATCTCTCCTCTAATACCCTGAGACAGCAAATTACTCTTGCTTTAAGACACCAAGTCTGTAATGATTTGGAATGGCAGCATTAGAAAACTAATAAAAAACCACAAGACAACCAAAGACAGTCTAGCAGGTAGACAAGATGGAGAGGTACAGGGGATGAAGTCAAGGAGGCCAGATCATAAGAGTCCTGTAATCATGGTAAACACAAAGATGTTTCTCTGGATATGATTGAAAATTCTTTCCTGAGCAGTGGAGTGGCATGTCAAAATCTCTATGGCCACAGTACTGAGAAATTAATTGAAGAGCAATGAAAAACAAGAACAAACTGGGAAGACAATTTCAGTAATGTAGGCAAGAGTTGATGACATCTTTGCACAGAGTGGTCAGATTAGGATGCATTGAGGAAATGGAGCTGACAATATTTGCTAATCACTTCGATGTGTTGTGTAAAAATGAGCAGTCAAAAGTGATTCCACTGTTTTGAGTTGTGAAACTGGAAACCTGAAGTTGCCATATATTGAGAATGGGAAGATTGTTGATAGAGATTTTGTTGTTTTTGTTGTTTTGTGGTACCGGGGCCTGGGTTGAACCTGGGACCTTGTAAGTGGAAAGCCGATATTCAACTACTGAGCCACATTGGGTCCCCTGAGTTGGTCCTTTACTTTGATTGCTTGTTGTTTGTCTTTGTTTTTAGGAGGAACCAAAAACCAAAACTGGGAACACCCTGCTTGAGCCATATCCCTCCCCGGGTAGTTTTTATTTTTATTTTTTTTAGGTAAGCATGATTAGTGAATTGCAATAATAAGCACTAAGCCGTAGACTTATTACTCATTCCTCATTTGTTTATCAGGGTCTTGGCTACCAGTTGGGGAGTAACACCTTGCTTGTTTAAGGAAATATGACAAACAACTGATTAGGGGGGACTCAGCATCAGTCACGATGCCCATCAGCCAATCAATAAGGATACACTACCTCCTCTACTGGGTAATTTACTAACTTGTAGTCACAAAGGTTTCTGGAGAGAAGATTCATTTTTTGTTAAAAAATAGGATTGTGAGTTTAATTCAAAGATATCCAAAGCCAAGGCAAATTCCAGCTTTCCTGAGTATATTACATAAATCTAAGATGTAAATAAAAGAGGATGCAGCCTTCTTTCCTTAGGTTTGTATATCTTCCACCCCCTTGTTTTCAGATTTTTCATTTGTTGCTCAATCTGTGTGGTGTTTTCTAGTGAAAATAGAAAATGAGTCACCATCACTCTAAATATATGTCCCTGATTGGAGATCTATGCAGTCTGCCCAGTAACCAGATATAATTGCTTATTGAACAAGTGTTTATCCTTTAACCATGAACCACCCATAAATACAAACTAAATGATATATATCATGAGTTTTGGAGGAATCAATAGCAAGGATATGCCTCCAGTGCTTCATTGTTGGGAACAACATCTGTGGAAAAGAATTTAAAAATATGTATATATTAATACACATATTCATCTTAAAAGGACAGCATTCCTTTTGCTTCATAGAATTTCGAGTTGGACGCTCTCACACAGAAGTCTGAAATATCAGAACATGTCTTTATGGCCAGTTTAATATATGTTTTGGGGCATAAGGCCTCATGTTACTACAAATTAAGTGTGAAGTAGGGACTATGCATTAAAGCAGACAGGACAAACTCTACTGCATCACTATATACAGTTATTCCCTGGGATGCACAGACATGAGAGGATTGGCAAGAGGCTACAAATGATACATTGACTCTACGATGTCTTGCCTAAGGTTCCTAACTACTCTGGAATTCAAATGTCAGAATACATTCCATCAGCAAAAACAGCCACTGAATTTATTATTTTTTCAGTGATTCTTCCCTGTCTTCTTGTCAGAAATGTTTGTTTCCTTTCAACAAAAGGAAAGTCATTGCATTTTCCTCTATCAAAAGGAAATTCCTTCTGTTTTTCCAGACAGCATTATTGCATTCATGATTGCTGTCAGTCTGCTTTTAAAATAATCAATATATGTTGCAACATTATTTACCCAATTACCAGTTACCAATACTAACCAATTTATTGACCTCTTTGGTTTATCTTGACTTTTAGGCTGGAATATCCATTCATAGTGGTGCTAATGTCTCAGCTACATATGAAGAGAAGTTACTCAGAAAATAAGTGTCATTTAATTTGGCTAGGACCTCTCAAAAGACTGTGATGTTTAGGGAAGAGAGAGATAGAGAACTACACACCTCATTGTTTTGCTAAGACAGCAAACCAGGATATTTTCAAGAAAAATAATGCAGTCAATATATGATCATCTCTAGATTTAAATAGGCCCATCTACACAAGTCCAGGAAAACTCTCCAATCTCATTCCACTTAAATATATGATGATTTCAAGAGCACACATTCATTACAACCTCCCATAATATCACAGCATGGAACCAGAGAGAAATCACACACTTTTATTTGTATTTTGTGGATATTTTGGTATTTAAGCAGTAGATACTAGTATTACCATGACTAAATCAATTTTATCATTCTACAAAAAATTATTATTCTACAAAATATCTATATTTCAGTACACATGAGAAATTATACAATAGATTTTGAAAACATTTTCAAACAATTTATTCCAGGCTTGTTCCAAAAAAGGCATAATTTATATCAGATTTAGTGAGAAACAGTGTTTCTGTCAAGATAAAATTTAGATTTTACAGTGGTTTCTGTAATGGAGTATATTATCAATATTGCAATTAATTTGGTGAGGCAAAATTATTGAATTTAGTATTAAAATTTTAAATAAGTATCTGAATTTCAGGTATCTAAATTGAAAAAGTGTTTGAGATTTAATGTTTTATTTAATTTTATGCATCCCATTTAGCATATTTCATGATGTTTTATACAAAGATAATTCTTTCCTTCTCTATTCTTTCATGTCACATATATATTCTGCTATGGAGAATAAAATTAAGGCAAAAATATAACTAATATGTTCCATTACTACTTGATTTCATTGGTCAAGTGCATATGGATTTTTCTATACTGTAGGTCTAAGTAACAGATATTTGATCAAGAACTACTATGAATAGCTCTGGAAAATTGTGGAAGATACACATTGAGATATTGCTGAGTTTTGGAAAATGTCCCTGATCCCAAAGCATAGCATCTCAAAGTGAATATAGCCTCTAGCTTTTGAGGCAAAGCTACACATGATAATGCTTTATTTTACTAAAGCTTTCAAAATGATTAATAGGTTTGACAGTCTAGAAAAGGAAAGAACAGTACACATTTGAATAATATAAAGACACTTCAACAGTGATGGGATCACTTCACTTAATTGTAAAGAAAGGATAGAATGTGGATAAAAGGAAGAGAGAAGACATTGAATGCTATAATGTAAATAGTCAGGAAATACAGAGAATTAGTGGATATTGCATGTACTAACAGAACACAAATAAATGTGATCCCCATATCAGGGTCTGTTTTTAGGAAGTAATAGGAATGCAGAGTTGTAGAAAATTATGGGGAAAATTGTATATTATTGTTGAGTTTAAATTGTGTATTACCTAAACAGTGGACCATAGGAAACTTTTGAATTTCTACAGGCGATATGATGAGAAAAACAAGTGATAATGGTGTGTAACCCCCATTCAGACACAATAGCTCTCTATTAGCACTGAATGTAAGTGATGAGCTTCGAGGAAAAGCTCAATGTCAGCAATTTTAATCTGAATAGCTAGGAAAAAGTTATAAATAAGTTGCAATGCATGTGATGAAAAAATTGTTTTGTAAGCATATGTGGTAGAAGATAGCTTCAGTTTTGAACTTGCTATAATTAGATGAAAATAATTCAAATGAATTAAATAACTAAGATCAGAAAATTAAGTGCTCTCCTTAGAAGGACAGGTGGAACCTAGAATGAGTGTGGACATAGGAAAAGGAAAAAAGTAGAGAAATATAGGGTAAGTGAAAACCAAATTTGAAGAGAAGGAGGAATGCAATGATCAAGTTAAGTAGGCATATGAAAATAAGCAGGGAGGCAATGAAGAAAAAGAAATGAGCACTAGCAGATATCTTGATATAGATATAGAAATAGATATAAACAGTTATAGATAAAAATGGATAATACAGTTGTCATAGTTGAAAAATATAGGTAAAGATGGATATAGGTATGGCCATGACTATGAATATGGTCATAGGTAACATGAGCAAAGACTCAAATTTACATAAGACAATTCAAAATTATACCACTTATAGCAGTGTAAATATTAACAATTCTCTGTTTTACTCTCAAAAATGTTTATTTTTGGATGATAATTTATTATGATCTCAATGGATTTTGATGGAAATAGATATATGCACAGACATAACTCTATGTATATATACATATATGTGTTCATGCATGTGCTGTAAGTTTCTGATACACATAGTTTTTATGCGGCATGGTATCTAGATTTAGTTATTTTTCTATGAATCATTATAATTCTTCCTATGAATTCAGTCTAAGTAGAGAGCTAAATAGGTAATTTCGTCAATATTATTTGAGCAGTACACGTGTTTTATGGTATAAAATCTTTCTGAGAACTTCTTTAATGTCTGTGTTTCTGAAGCTGTAGATGTTTGGGTTTAACATTGGAGTGATAACCCCATACAGCATTGAGACGAGCCTGTTTCTGACTAGGGACTGTTGACTGGAGGAGGGATGCATGTAGGTAAACAGTAACATGCTGCAAAACAGACCTAGGACAAGGAGATGAGAAGCACATGTGGAGAAGGCTTTGCTCTTCCCTTCTGCTGACTGGATCTTTAGGATGGTGGATATGATGTAGATATAAGAGATAAAGGTGTTCAAAAAGGCACTGATAGCTAAGGTACCTCCCACCACTAAAACAAGCATGTTTGCCGCATACATGGAGGAACAAGAGAGCGTCACCTCTGGCGGGATGTCACAATAATACTGGTTAACATGATTGGACTTGCAGAAAGACAGGCGGGAAGTGAACACCGTATGAAGAAGGGAATTTAGAAACCCTGCTGCTCAGGTTCCAGCTGTCAGCCGGGCAAAGCCTACCTTGGTCATGATGAGGGTGAATCGAAGGGGGAAACATATGGCCACGTACTGGTCATAAACAATGACAGAGAGAAGGAAAACCTGTGTCCCTGCCAGGGCCACCAAGAAACAAAGGTGCAAAGCACACCCAACAAAAGAAATGTTATGCTTCTCAGTTAGGAGGTTCTCAAGCATCTTGGGAACAGAAGCTGATGGGCAGAATACGTCTAAGAGGGACAGATTTGCCAAGAAGAAATACATGGTTGTGTGCAGGTTTTTCTCTGTCGCAATGGCGAGGAGAATGGCACCGATTCCCACCAAGGTGACCTGACAGATGAGAGCAAAAAGCACAAAAAGAGGACGGCGCACCTCGGGGAGATCAGAGAGCCCTATGAAGATAAACTCATTCACAGTGGTGAAATTGCAGCTGTCCATCTCTTCTCTCCAATGAGTACCTCTGAAGAAAATGAAATCAACATAAAAATTTTAGGTGAATCCACCACATCTCCTTAGACACATCTTTTTCTGCCTTGTGCTATCTCAAGGTTTACAGTTTTATGTTCTGTTTCAATACTGAGCACCTCTATGTTAGAAGCTCTATATTATTTTGATATGTAAATTTTAACTATTGTTAGCATCTAGTAGGAATTTAATTAAAGTACATGAATAATTTTTCAATGAAAGATTAAATTGTTACCTGGTTTTAAAAAGTGTTCCTATTAGAAAGTAATAAATATGAGACCGCTTCTATAACTTCAAAATCATATTTTAAGTACGAACTTTGACATATAATCTTTTCAAAGATTATATCTTAATACCACTAAAATTTCAGCTATATGATATAAATAAAACCTAATTGATAATGTCTGTAGGTGACCCCAACAAGAAATTGATATATTTGCATATATAGTCAAACCCTTTCCCCTTAATATTTAAATATTTGACCATATGGGTTTTAAATTTATATATGCTAACACATATTGATTTAATTTACCTGTTTAATCTTCTAAAATCATTTCAATATACCAAAATAGCCTAAAGCATGACAATGTTTATCATAATTTACAGAAATGCTTTAATGTAATTGAAGGTCTGCAAAAAGATACTTATGTAATATTTTTCTGTAACTTTAAAAACTGTCTCTGTTTTAAAAAAAACATTACATGTGCTTGATGACAAATTCAATCTGAATATATGTTTGGAAATAAAATGCAAAAATCAGTGCCTAAGTGTCTCTTACGCTAACTCCTACTGTTCATTTCTTTTACCTGGAGGAAATTCTTAATGATTTCTTGGCTCAGTAAAATATGTATCTTAAATACTGCAAAGTATACATAATGGTTTCTTTAAACAAGTGGACTAATTATACTCTGCCAACTTTTTTTCTGTAGAAAAATTTAAGAATTTCTGAGATTTATTGAAAGATGCCATTACTGTTTCCTTATCAGAATTGTTATAATTGATATTCTTACATTTCATTAAACAGCATCAATTATATGCTCCAACTGAGAGAAAATCCACACTTTTCAGAGATTCTCATAAATAATGAAACTTTTGTAAGGAAATTCTTAAGCACAAAATGCTTAAATAATTTTAATCAATGAAGAAGTTTGTTAAATGAGTGACTATAGATTGAAGTAAAAAATACCTGCAACCTTGATTCTCTAGTTCTCAAATATTCCAGATTCTAGTAAAGACAATAGTGAATATAAGAAATTAATGTCATGTTATTCCACAAAACATTAATATTTGAGACAGTAAATATTAAATTTTACATCATATACTGATTTTCCTGTATACCCATGCTTACTACTTTTACTTAATTTTTTCTAAACCAGGATTATGAGAAATAAGACAATAAGTACTTGAGGAAATCACCAGGTATTTTCTACATCAGGCTACATAATCAACGTGTATCCTCAAATAATGATAATACTTTTTCCCTAAGTTTTCCCTTATATGATTAAATTTCTTAATTCAAACTTTCAGTTGGCTTAAACAATGCAGAATTTGTTCATTTGGGGAGGGAACTTAGATTAACAAAGTATTCCTTTTGAAACAAACATAATTAAATCCAAACTCTTTGCCAATATAATTAGGAAAAAAAGTGATATTTACTTTAAAGTATATTGTTAAGATTACATTCGGAAAAGAACTTGAATAAAAGGGGGAAAAGGTAAAGAGAAATGAGTTCACATGGCTAAGAGACTTCAAAGAGAGTCGGGAGGTCATCCCAGAGGTAATACTTATGCATACCTCAGTAGGATCTCATAGAACACCAAAGTGGATATCACCCCACACTGAGGGACCCCTAAGGGCTCTGGTGACACCCAGGTCCTATACAAGTGGGGATA
>JAQZBX010075356.1:0-14603 GCA_029593785.1 Cabassous unicinctus
CTCACAACCTTTTCTTATCTTTCTATTTCTTGTAAACCTATCTTACAGACAATAGCTCTCTGAGACTGCTCAATTTCCTTAATTCATATCAGTGAGGTCATGTACTGTTCATCCTTCAATGCCTGGCTTGTTTCACTCAACAAAAAGGTCTTCAAGATTCATCCAGGTTATCCTATGTGTTAGCACTTTATTCCTTCTTACAGATGAGTAATATTCCATTGTATGTATGTACCACATTTTGTTTATCCATTCATCTGTTGATGGACACCTGGCTTGATTCCAACTTTTGGCAATAGTGAATAGTGCCACTATGAACATTGGTGTACATATATCTGTTTGTGTCTTTCCTTTCATTTCTTCTGGGTATATACCCAGCAGCAGAATTGCTGGATCGTATGGAAGTTCTAAGGTTAGTTTTTTGAGAAACTGCCAGGTTGTCCTCCACAAAGGCTGGAACATTCTACATTCCCACCAGCAGTGGATGAGGGTTCCCATTCCTCCACAGCCTCTGTGACACTTATAGTCCAGTTTTTTAAATAACCACCATTATAATGGGTGTAAGATGGTATCACATTGTAGTTTTGACTTGCGTTTCTCTAATAGCTAGTGATGTTGAGCATCTTTTCATGTGCTTTTTACCACTTGTATTTTTTCTTTGAAGAAGTGTCTTTTCAGGTCACTTGCCCATTTTTTAAATGGATTGTTTGTCTTTTTATAATCTAGGTGTAGGATTTCTTTATATATGCAAGATATTAGCCTCCTATCAGATATATGGCTGCCAAATATTTTCTCCCATTGGGTAGGCTACCTCTGTACTTTCTTGATAACATCCTTTGAGGTGCAAAAGTTTTTCATTTTGAGGAGATCCCACTTATCTATTTTTCTTTTGCTGCTCGTGCTTTGGGTGTGAAGTTCATGAAACCATTTCCTATTACAAGGTCCTGTAGATGCTTCCCTACAATATCTTCCATGGTCTTTATGGTCTTGTCTCTTATATTTACATCTTTGATCCATCTTGAGTTGATATTTTTATAAGGTGTGAGATGGTGTTCCTCTCTTATTCTTTTGGGTATGGATATCCAGTTCTACAAGCACCATCTGTTGAAGAGGCCATTCTCTCCCAACGGAGTGGGCTTGGTGTCCTTGTCAAATATCAGATGACTGTAAAGCAAGGATCTATGTAGGAATTTTCAGTTTGGTTCCATTGTTTGGTATGTCTATGCTTGTGTCAATACAATGAAGTTCTGACAACTGTAGCTTTGTAGTATGTTTTAAAGTCAGGTAGTGTGATACCTCCAATTTCATTTTTGTTTTTCAATATGTCTTGGGTGATTTGGGACCTCTTACACTTCCAAAAACATTTTGTAGTTAGTTTTTCCAATTCATTAAAAAATGCTGTGCAGATTTTTATTGCGATTACACTAAATCTGTAGATTAGTTGGGGTAGCATAGAAATCTCAATGATGTTTACTCTCCCTATCATTGAACAGAGAATATTCTTCCATTTATTTAAGTCTTCTTTGATTTCCTTTAACTGTGTTGTGTCGTTTTCTGTATATAAGTTCTTTACATCTTTAGTTAAATTTATTCCTATGTACTTGATTCTTTTAGTTACTATTTTAAATGGTATTTTTTCTTGATTTCCTCCTCAAATTGCTCATTATTGGTTTACATAAATGCTACTGATTTTTGAACATTGACCTTATAGCCTACTACTTTACTGAACTCATTTATAAGTTCTAGAAGCTTTGTTGTAATTTTTCCAGGTCTTTCTATGTATAGGATCATGTCACCTGCAAATAGGGAAATTTTTAATTCTTCCTTTCCAATTTGGATGCCTTTTATATCTTTTTCTTGCCTCAGTGCTCAAGGAAGTACTTCTAAGACAATGTTAAATAGGAGTGGTGATAGTGGGCATCCTTGTCTTGTTCCCGATCTTACAGGGAAAGCTTTTGGGATTTCAACATTGAAGATGATGGTAGCGGTGGGTTTTTCATATACACACTTTATCATATTCAGAAAGTTTCTTTCTGCTCCTATCTTACAATGTTTTTATCAGGAAAGTGTACTGTCTTTTGTCAAATGCTTTTTCTGCATGTATAGAGATGATCACGTGATATTTTTCTTTCATTCTGTTTATATGGTGTATTACATTGATTGGTTTTCTTATGTTGAAACATCCTTGCATACCTGGGATGAAACACACTTGGTCAGGTTTATAATTCATTTGATATATTGTTGAATGCGATTAGCAAGTATTTTGTTGAGGATTTTAGCATCTAGGTTCATTAGAGAGAATGGTCTGTAATTTCTTTTCTTGTGGCATCTTTGTTTGGTTTTGGTATTAGGGTAATTTTGGCATCATTGAATGAGTTAGGCGATGTTCCTTCTACTTCTATTTTTTTTGGAAGAGCTTAAGCAGGATTGGTGTTAGTTCTTTCTGGAATGTTTGGTAGAATTCTCCTGTGAAAAAGTCTGGTCTTGGGCTCGTCTTAGTTGAGCAGTTTTTGATGACTGAGCCTAGCTCTTTATTTGTCAATGACTGTTGAATTCATCAATTTCTTCTTTCATCAATGTATGCTGCTTGTGAGTGTCTGGGAATTTGTCCAATTCCTCTAAATTATCCTTCTTGTTGGCATATAATTTTTCAAAATATCCTTTTATGATACTCTTTATTTCTGTTGGTTCAGGGGCGATATCCCCTTCCTCTTTTCTTATTTTCTGTATTTGCATGTGCTCTCTTTTCTTCTTTGTTAGTCTAGCTATGGGTTTCTCAATTTTATAGATCTTCTTGAAGAATCATGGTTTTGTTTTGTTTATTTTTTTCTAGTGCTTTCTTATTTTCTATTTCATTTAGTTCTGCTCTAAACTTTGTTATTTCCTTCTTTCTATTTGCTTTGGGGTTAGTTTGTGGTTGTTCTTCCAATTCCTCCAGTGTGCAGTTAGGACTTCAATTTTAGCTCTTTCCTCTTTTTTAATGTATGCATTTATGGCTATGAATTTCCTTCTCAGTACTCCTTTTGCTGCAACCCATAGATTTTGATATGTGGTGTTGTCATTTTCATTCATTTCAATGTAGTTACTGATTTCTTTTGAGATTTCTTCCCTGATACACTGTTTGTCTAAGAGAGTGTTGTTTAACTTCCATATATTTGTGCATAATCTGTTTCTTTGACCCTTACTGATTTCTAATTTCATTCCATTGTGGTTAGAGAAATTACTTTGTATTATCTCAATCTTTCTGAATTCATTGAGAGCTGTTCTGTGAACTAGCATGTGGTCTTTCTTGGAGTATGATCCATGTGCACTCGAGAAGAATGTATATCCTGCTGTATTTGGGTGTAGCATTATATGTATTTTTATTAGGTCCAGATCTTCTAATGTATTGTTCAAAGTCTGTTTCTTTATTGAATCTCTGTCGAGATGTTCTGTTTAATGGTGATAATGGTGTATTAAAGTCCCTCACTATAATTGTAGAGGCATCTATTTCTCCACTTTGTCTTCCCAGTGTTTCCCTCATGTATTTGAGGACCCCTGATTAGGTGCATATATGTTTATGTTTGTTCTTTCTTCTTGAAAGATTACCACTTTTACTAATATATAGTGTCTGTCTTTGTCTCTTAATTAGTTTTGCACTTAAAGACTATTTTGTCTGATATTAGTATAACTTCTCCTGCCCTTTTTGTTTATTGTTTGCTTGCAAAATTGTTTTCCAGCCATTCATTTTCAGCCTCTTTGAATCCCTGGTTCTAATGTGTGTTTCTTGTAGCGAACATGTAGCTGGGTCATATTTCTTTATCCATTCTGCCAATCTGTGTCTCTTGACTGGTGAGTTTAATCCATTAATATTCAGTGTTATTAATCTCAATGAATTTCTTACATCAGCCATGTATTCTTTGGGTTTATGTATGCTATATGTTGTTTTTATTTCTTTTTCTCTTTTTAGTTGTTCTTACACTCTCCTCCAACTCTCTCTCTCCTGTTTTTTCCTTTCAAACTGTAGAACTTCCTTTAGAATTTCTTGAAGGCAGGTTTCAATTTCTGTTTATATATGACGATTTTGAACTCTCCATCATTTTTGAATGCCAGCTTTGCTGGATAGAGAGTTCTTGGCTAGAAGTTTTTTTCTTTGAGTACCTTGACTATGTCATACCACTACCTTCTTGCCTCCCTGGTTTCAGATGAGAAATCAGCACTTAATCTTATTGAGCTTCCTTGTATATGATGGTTCTCTTTTCTTTTGCTGCCTTGAGAATTTTCTCTTTGTCTTGATCATTGGGCATTTTGACAAGTATATGTCTTGGAGTAGGCCTGTTGGGATTTATACTGTTTGTGGTATGCTGTACTTTCTGGATATGTACAACTATTTCTTTCAACATGGTTGGGAAGTTTTCAGCCATTATTTCTTTCAATACTCCTTCTTTTCTGTTTCACTTCTCTTCTCCTTCTGGGATGCTTATAATGCATATGTTTGTGCATTTTGTGTTGTCATTTAAATCCCTAATTCCCTGCTGGATTTTTTTTTATCGTTTTACCTTTCTGTTCTACTATCTGTTTGATTTCTGATGCACTGTCTTCCACATCACAAATTCTTTCTTCTGACTGTTCAAATTCTGTTATGTGATTGCAGTGTCTTTTTGATTTCCTGGATTGAGACATTGATCATCATCACATCTGTTATCTTTTTATGTATGTTTACAATTTCTTCAGTATGTTCTTCCAGTGTCTTCTTAATATCCTTAATCTCTTTCTTCACCTCATTAAGTTGGTCCATGATATTTGTTTGGAAAATTTTGATTAGTTGTTTGATGCTCTGCATCTCTTTCTGGTTTTTAGTTTGTTCATTGGACTGGTCCATGTTTTCCTGTTTCTCAGTATGGTTTGTAATTTTTTGTTGCCCTCTCCTCGTCTTTTTATCTTGATGGGTTTATTTAGTTGATTAACTTCTCTCTCTGCTCTAGAGTTTTATTTAGCTGCTGGTTTTGCATGTGTGTTGTTTTCTCTTTGACATTTTGTTCTTCTTGTTCTATTTTCTTGTTGTTTTCTATGTTCCCTTGAAGGAAAAAGATTATGGCTAGAGAAAGCAAAAGAGGTAAGAAAAGAAAAAGGATAATTGTAATAATAATAATAATAATTAGAAAAGGGGCCATATAAGACTCAGTAAAATGTATATTTAACTCATGTAAACAGTGTAGAGTAATAGGAATAAAAAAGTGGAGTACCTACAATGAAATGGGAAACTGATTAGAAAAAAATATACAGAATGATTTTAAAGTCCAGAATGATGAAGAAAGAGAGAAAAAGAAAAGAAAGGACAGAGAGAAAAAAGTTAATTTTAAAAAAGAAAGCTGAATACACAAGATAGAAATCAAAACCAGAAAAGTTGAGGACTTAATAAAGAAAGGTGGAAAGTAAGAACCACAAAAGAAAGGAGAAGATAGAAAGATGAAGGAAGGAAAAGAGATACCATTGGTAGACAAAATCAGTATACACAGAAAATGGGAATCAAGGAAGAAGAAGCACAGCAAAGAAGAAACAAGCTAGCAGTGCTTAATTTTAAAAAAGTGTGGGGGGGGGGAGGAAAGAGGAAAAAAAACATGAAGCAAAAATCCCCAAGCTAACACACAAGTAAGCAGTCAAACAAAGCTAAGGAAGAGCAGTGTTCCTTCTTGGGCCCTTATGGAGCTTCTCTGGCTGCTGTGTTCATCAATCAGTTACCCTGCAGGATTCTCTCTGCAGGTTTTGAGGTGGGTTTTAGCAGGTAAACTAAGTTAATTTTTTTAAAGTAAACTTTTTAAAAATTTTTGGAAAAATATGGGACCCAAAAGAAGCTAGTAGAAAAATAATGTCTATGTTTTCCCTGTCTTAGACTAACAGCTGTATGCTATATATCCCAGTGGATCACTACTCTTAGAGGAGCTGGGAATTGAACTAGGGACCTCATATATTCAAGGTGGAAACTCCTCCACTGAGCTACATTTCTAATTGGGTCATTAAGCTCTTCAGAAAACTATTCAGTCACTTTCTCTTGAGTACATTTGACCATCCTAAGGCAGCAGGTTTCAGCAGCCTGTGTGAATAGATCACCCTCCCATCTCCTGGTCAGGTTGAGTTCCCTTTTGAAATTCAAATGGGACCCTGATGACTGAGTCCACCACACAAAAAAATGATTTTCAACCCTCTTCTAGACCACCAGCTCCTCCCAGGGCACCCTAAATAAGGTCTTGGAAACTTATTAAGCACTTCCAACTGCCTGACTCCATTAGGGGAGTTGAAATGCTGATAGTTCTCAGGGCATAACTATGAAATTGTCTGACTCTGCCCTCTCTCAGGCCAAGCCTCTGTATCCTAAGGTGGTTAGGTATATCAGGCTTCCTCTGCAGATTCACCTCTCCCCTCTGCCTGGTGCCACCTTGCACTGGCTGGTGTGCTCCCCAAAGCTCAAAAGGGGTCCAGGCAACCAAACCCACGGAAAGGAAACCCCTCTCCATCCCTTGCCAGAACCCTCCCACTCTCAGAGAATACTCCCTTTTGCAGGGTGGCTGGCAGGAGTTGGGGCTCACCCTGGCCCTTTGCCCTGAGGGTGGCTCTTAGCTGTCTGTGATTTCCAGACATGGGGCTAAAAACTCATGTTTTTATGTTGAGCAATCTATCTCCTTGTCCAGCTCCCTCCACAATGATGTCCCAAAATCTCCCACTCCATGAGCTCCCAGAACAGCTCATTTGTGCAGGATCCTGTCCCCAGTCAGCCATCTTTTGTAAGAGAGATGGTGAGTGACCACTTAAACTGATGCCATCTTTCCTCTTTATCCTGATTAATTGATTTTGACAAGTCTTCCAAGTCCACTCAACTCTCTCTGTAACAAATGGTGCAAAAGAATGAAAAAGGACCTTATCTCACACAATATACAAAAATTAACTCAAAATAAATCAGACCTAAATGTAAGAACCTGTACTATAAAACAGCTGGAATAAAATATAGGGACATATCTTCAAGATCTTGTGTATAGGCAATGGTTTCTTACACTTTACACACAAAGCACAATCAATGCAAGAAAAAAATAAATAAGACCTCCTCAAATTTTTGTGCATCAAAAGATTTTGTCTTGAAAGTGAAAAGATAATCTACTCAATACAGTAAAATATGTGGAAACCACATATCCAATAAGTGTTTAACATCCAGAATATATGAAGAAATCCTACAACTTGACAATGAAAAGACAAACAACCTAATTTAAAAATGAGCAAAAACTTGATTAGACTTTTTATTCCTGAAAAAGAAACAAGTGACTATAAAGCACATGAAAACAGGTTCAAATTCATTATGTATTAGGAAATTCAAATCAAAACCACAATGAAATATCATTTCACATCTATTATAATGGCCACAATTGAAAAAGAACAGAAAATTAGAGGTGTTGGAGAGGATGTAGAGAAATGGGAACACGCATTCACTGCTTGTGGGAATGTAAAATAGTGCAGCTACTGTGGAAGATAATTTGGCAATTCCTCAGGGAGCTAAGTATACAATTGCCATATGATCTGGCAATCCTGCTACTAGGTATATAAACAGAACTGAAAACAGGGACACAGAAATTTGCATACCAATGTCCATAATGGCATTATTCAGAATTGCCAGAAAATGGAAGCAACCCAAATGTCCATCAACATAGAATAGAAAAACATAATGTGGTATTTACAAACAGTGGAATATTATTCAGCTGTATAAAGGAATGAAGTCCTTATGAATGCAAGAAAATAGATGAACTTGAGGAAATTATGTTGAATGAAATAAATTAGACACAAAAGGACAAATATTGTATGGTCTCACTACAATTTATTACATTACTAGATGATAAAAAGGGGGTAGAGAATGAGCAGCCGAGGGTTAGTCTGTGCAGAATTTCTATTTAGGTTGAGTGTAAATGTTGGGAAATGGATAGAGGTTATGGTAGCACTGGTATAGTGAAGGTGATTACCAGCACTAATATGTGGGTGTGATTGCAGTTGAAAGGGGAATTTTAGGGTCATGAATGTCACTAGAAGGAAATCTAGAAGCTGAAACATGAGACTGTATAACATAGTCAAGTCTGTTGTGCACAATGAGTGGGGTCAAAAGTCCAATTATAAGAATGTTTTCCATGTATGTTACTCTTACAAGGTATTAATAATAGGGTGTTGTTTGGGCAAAATTAAACCTTAAGCCAACTATGGACTGTAGTGCCTAGTAACATATAAGTATTCTTCCATCAGTTGTAAAAAAAACCCCACAACATTATGCTAAATGAAAGAACCAGACACAAAGTACTATGTATTGTATGACTACATTTATATAAACATAATAAATTTATAGAGACACAATTAGATTAGTGGTTATGTATGGCAGGGGAAGGATAGAGGGATTCAGAGGTGACATCTAAGAGGTAGGTTTTTTACTTTTTGGTTTAGTCAAAATGCTCTAAAGTTGACTATGCTGATGAATACACAACTCTATGTTTTTACACTATGGATGGATTGTTTGGTATGAGACTATATCTCAATAAAATTGCTTTAAAATCACCTCATAGTCCCACTTCCCTCATTTTAATATACATTCTCCAGTTATGTTCACACATGTATGCAATTGCTTTATTTTCTTCTACTGCCATCTCAATTGAAAATGATAAACATTTGCCTAGATTCTATTACCGAGCTCTCATCACTAATTGCTTAATTACATGCACCTAAAATGGATTATATTTCAGAACATTACCAATCCCCCAAAATTTAAGCATTACTCCTTTTCTAGTCTCTAATCCTAGTTCATGGCTATGCATCCAGAGACTGATCTTTTACATGCCCTCACAAAACCAAGAAACAAAAATAAACATTGATATTATCTCTACACTGACTACTATTTTCATCATTCATTTCCCCCACAGTTGACCAACTCACCATCCTGCCCTATACTCATTTACTTAGAGTCATAATATAAATGTAAAGCCCTTAGAAAGCTCTTCACTGAGCTCCTTCAAATTTAGGACCTTCCATTTCTCTATCCCTTTATTACAACTCTAATATTCCTTGAGTTCATTTATCCAATTTGTCATTATATATTTAATTTAAATTTACTTATGGTTTGTTTACTCCACCAGTCTAAATACAGAAACATCAACCCCTATGTGTTAAGATGAGACAAATTTCCTTTGACCATTACTTTTGCATTTTAAATCCAAAGAAATTTCTTGTTCACAATGACCTTAAATACCTACAGAAAACCTATCCAGAAAAGCCTCCAGTTAGACTATAAAACAATTTTTCTGATTATAAATTCATTGATGAAATAAAGGAGGTTCCCCTATCCTTGTACGAATTCTCTCCAGTATTCACCAGAACCAAAATACATTGGAAAAGCCAGAGAAGCTAAGGCTTTATTGAAGAGGCTGTCACTACACACAACATCTCAGAGCTGCTTTTTCTAGGACAAAACACAATTTTCATGGTGAACCCATTTCATTGAGTTGATAGCCTCATGAGTAATCTAATCCAAAGAACACATCCTGATTAACTTGGATGCCAAGTTATGCTTCTTTAACAAAATATTTTCCCTCTGATTAGGTAAAATTATACAGATGATATCAGGGAAAACAGATTGTATCCTTTCTTCTGTCTCCTAAAAAATCTCAAAAGTAATCCTCCTGCCTTTGCTCATATTGAGGGACTTCACCTGTGGACATGGAAAAGTGCTCTTGGAAAGAATGGCTAACTTGGCTGAGACGTTAAACATTTCAAAAACTTCTGTGAATATTTGAATCAGTTTAGAGATTTTTTTTCAGGCTGAGAATAGTACTATAACATCCAAGAGAGATGACAGAAACTGCTGTGCACTCAGAAATTACCAGAAAGATGGGAATGGGTACACTAAACTGGAGTGAGCAGTGTGCTAGTAGATTTTAAGGACAGAAAATCATTATAATTGCAGAGGACCTTCTAATGCTAGTGGAGACAGGTGAAGAATTTAAAGTGTTATATGCCTGTATTTGTGTTTGTTAAAGAGTCTTTTTCTGAAGACTGGAGTGAAGTAATTAAGAATGATGTTAATGGATGTTAAGAATTAGATGCTGTTAGCCTGACATAGGGGTTTGTTAGTGAAACTGGAGAGGGCAGAATGGAAGAACATAAGAGATAAATGGAAGAATGAAAAAAACTCAATTATATGATTATTTATTTTGTCAAATATAATTAAACACTGATGAAGTATCAGATTTTGTTATTAGCTGGGCATGCTATCTTGAGACTAAATGACATTCCCTGCTTTTTTTATATACTTCAAAATCACTATTACATACTTTGTAAAAGTGGGAAAATATTATTTTTTCATTTTTAAGGGTTTTAATTTTTTAAATATTAATACTATAATTTTTTAAAAGATACTTAGATTACATAACTACTACCTAAAAATGTAGGGGATTCCCATATGCCCCACTCCCCACCCCTCCCACATCCTCCCACATCAACAACATTTTTCACCAGTGTGAAACATTTGTCACAATTGATGAATACATACTGGAGCATTGCCCCCAAGCCTGGAATTCAGTCCACACTGTAGTCAAAACTCTCTCCCACACATTTATGCAAATTATGACAAGATATATAATGGTCTACATCCACCACTGCAACATCATTCAGGACAATGCCTATGTCCTAAAAATGCCACATTACACCTACTTTTTAACGAAACTTAGGTTACATAAATGTTACATAGAAAATATAGGGGACTCCCTTTTGCCCTGCTCCACACACCTTTCACATTTTCCCACATTAACAACATCCTTCATTAGTGTGGTACATTCATTGCAATTGATGAACACAGTTTGAAGTGTTGCCACCAAGCATAGATTAAGGTTTACCTTGTAGTTTACACTCTTTCCCACACAATTCTGTAGGTTATGGCAAGATATATAATGGCCTGTATGGGTCACTGCAATTTCATTAAGGACAATTCCCAAGTCCCAAAAATGCCCCCACATTACACATGTTTTTCCCTCTCCTTCCCCTCAGAAACTCCAGTGGCCATGGCCTCCACATCAATGATATAATTTCTTCCATTGCTAGAATCACAAGTCTACAGCAGAACACCGGTAAGTCTACTTTAGTCAAAAATTCACTGCCCAATCCTGAGAACTCTGGGATGGTGATGTCCACTTTACCTCTAATTGAGAGGGGGCTGCAATCCATTATGACTGATGAATGAAACTATCTTGCTTGCAGTTGTAGACTCTCTTGTTTCCTTGGTATGGTAGTTGTTCATCATCACCTCCTTGTTAGTTGTCCTAGGTGGGACCAATGAACTGAGAGTAGGTTTTGCAACTCCATTAAGACTTGAGGCCTAGCTGGCACATGGACAGCTCAAGGATTTAAGTCTCTTAAATGTGTATCTCCCAACTCTAGTACTAATTATATGTTCACATAGAAGAACAGAAGTGCCATGTGTAGGAAAACCAAAACTGAGTACAACTCTGTCACCCTGGGGAGCATAAATTCCAAAGCAGGACCCATTGGCAAGGCACCAAACTCCTGAGCTATCTGCCCTGACTATAGTGTCTGGATGTCTCCAGAACCCTCAGGAGCCCCGCTATTTGGGATAGTATCTACTTTGGCAGTCAATGAGATTCTGCTGAGATGTGCATAAGCGTAACCTCTGGAATGACCTCCCAACTCACTTTGAAGACTTTTAACCATATAAACTCATTTGTCTTTACCTTTTCCCCATTTTGGATAAGGTCTTTTTCCATCTGTATTGCTAGTTGGTGCCTCATAGGAATCCCTCAGTGCCAAGAAGTTTTATCCCTGGGGTCATGTCCCACACTGAGGGGAACGTAATGTATTTATATGATGAATTTGTCTTAGAGAGAAGCCACATTTGAGCAACAAGGAGGCTCCCAGTAGGCAAATCTTAGGCACCCTATGATACAAGGCTAAGCTTCCATTTCAAGAGTAAAGCTTCATAAGAACAGTCATCAATATCAAAGGCCCATCAATGGACCATCCAACTTCACCAGTCATTGACCCTGTACTCAGGGATTATTGGTGTTCCATTAGAGAATGTGTCAGAGCTCCCCAGAATGGGAACTTCATATTCCTTCAATTATTATGTGAATCTTCACCTTCTGTGGCCATATCCCATGAACAAGGGAACAAATTTATATGCTTTATATGTATTCTCAGGTGAGCTTCCTCCCATGTATCTCCCATCACTGACACACCAAAATAATGATCCTCCCATGCCACAGTTGTAACCCTTCTGTGATCCAAAACATCTTCAAAAATGAAGCCAACAAAATAGCCAAATACATTTAATAAGAAAATAAAATAATAATGACCATTTTAAAAATAAGAAATAAAATACAAAAAAAATTAGAAAAATTAAAAAATGAGGTAATGGAAACTAATGAAAAAATATATAAAAAAAATTTTTTTGACATTTTGCCTTTCATCACTGCAAACCTGGTGTCTTATATGTACAGTGATATTTTCTTCCATTTGTTCCCCCAATGTCTTACTTTTCTCATTTGTCTTCAAAGAAATTTTAGATTACAAAAGTTACATATCAAATACAGGGGACTACCATTTACCGGACATCCTCACCTTTTTCTCCCTTTCCTAATAACTAGTGATGTTGATCATCTTTTCATGTGCCTTTTAGCCATTTGTAATTTTTCCTTGCCCATTTTTTAGATCGGTTATTTGTCTTTTTATCTTTGAGATGTAGAATTTCTTTATATATGCAGGATATTGGTCTCCTATCAGATATATGGTTGCCAAATATTTTCTCCCATTAGGTAGGCTGCCTTTTTACTTTCTTCATAATGGACTTTGAGGTGCAAATGTTTTTAATTTTGAGAAAATCTCATTTATCTATTTTTATTTTGCTGCTTGTGCTTTGGCTGTCAAGTTCATGAAACCATTTCCTATTATAAAGTCCTGTAGATGCTTCTCTACATTAACTTCCAAGGTCTTTATGGTCTTGGTTCTTATATTTAGATCTTTGATCCATCTTGAGTTGATTTTTGTATAAGGTGTGAGATGGTGTTCCTCTCTTATTCTTTTGGATATGGATCTCCAGTTTTCCGAAAACCATTTGTTGAAGAGGCCATCCTCTCCCAACTGAGTGGGCTTGTTGTCCGTGTTGAATATGGGCATGTCACATATGACTGTATATGCGAGGATCTATATCAGATCTATATCAGAGCTCTCAGTTTAGTTCCATTGGTTGGTATGTCTATGCTTGTGTCAATACTAAGCAGTTTTGACCATTGTAGCTTTGTAGTATGTTTTAAAGTCAGGTAATGTGATACCTCCAATTTCATTTTTCTTTTTCAATATGTCCTTGGTGATTTCGGGTCTCTTACCCTTCCAAATAAATTTTGTAGTAAGTTTTTCCAATTCATTAAAAAATGCTGTACTGATTTTTATTGGGATTGCATTAAATCTGTACATTAGTTGGGGTAGGATAGACATCTCAATGATGTTTAGTCTCCCTATCCATGAACAGAGAATATTCTTCCATTTATTTTTCTTCTTTGATTTCCTTTAACAGTGTTGTGTAGATTTCTGTACATAGGTACTTTACATCTTTAGTTAAATTTATTGCTAGCTATTTGATTCTTTTAGTTACTATTGTAAATGGTATTTTTTCTTGATTTCCTCCTCACATTGCTCGTTATTGGGGTACAGATATGTACTGGTTTTAGAGCATTGATCTTATAGCCTGTGACTTTACTGAACTCCTTTATAAGTTCTAGAAGCTTTGTTTTAGATTTCTCAGGGCTTTCTGTGTATACGATCATGTCATCTGCAAATAGTGAAATTTTTACTTCCTCCTTTCCAATTTGGATGCCTCTTATATCTTTTTCTTGCCTCAGTGCTCAAGCAAGTACTTCTAAGACAGTGTTAAATAGGAACAGTTATAGTGGACATCCATGGTTTGTTCCCAATCTTAGAGGGAAAGCTTTTAGAATTTCACCATTGAAGATGATGTTAGCTGTGGGTTTTTCATATATACCCTTTATCATGTTCAGAAAGTTTCCTTCTAGTCCTATCTTTTGCAGTGTTTTTATCAGGAAATGGTGCTGTATATTGTTGAATGCTTTTTCTGCACCTATAGAGATGACCATGTTATATTTTTCTTTCAATCTGTTTATGTGGTGTATTGTATTGATTGATTTTCTTATGTTGAACCATCTTTGCATACCCGGGATGAAACCCACTTGGTCATGGTGTATAATTTATTTGCTATGCTGTTGAATGTGATTAGCAAGTAGTTTGTTGAGGATTTTAGCATCTAGGTTCATTAGAGAGATTGGTCTGTAGTTTTCCTTTCTGGTGGCATCTTTGTTTGGCTTTGGTATTCTGGTAATTTTGGCAAAATAGAACACGCTACGCAATGTTCCGTCTACTTCTATTTTTTGGAAGATCTTAAGCAGGATTGGTGTTTGTTCTTTCTGAAATGTTTGGTAGAATTTACCTGTAAAGCCATCTGCTCCTGGGCTCTTTCTTTTATTTTTTATTTTATTTTTTTATTTTTATTGTGGGTAAAAATCAAAATTTTCACAATACATACC
>JAQZBX010075357.1:0-14622 GCA_029593785.1 Cabassous unicinctus
AGCACAAGCAGCAAGGGGGGGATAAATAAATAAATAAATAAATCTTTAAAAAAAAAAAAAGTATTGGTTTCCTTCTCCTTCATTCAGTAGTCAATAATAATGTATAAAATTTTATCACGATGCGAGGACATGGGTGCAGACTGGTAAAAAAGGAAAAAAAGGAGTAAATGGCCTGACATCCCCTCTGATGGGGCAGCAAAGTAGAGAAAGAAGAGGCTCGATAGTTAGAAACTTCAGGATTTTCTCTAGGATCAGCTTTCATATTCAAGTATTCATACATCTTGTCCCCACTTATAGAGAGCGTAATTCGCAGGCAATAATAATGAAACGCGCCAATACTGATCGCTCCCTTACCGAGCAGCTGTGTAATATGTGCTCCATTAAGCTCAATAAGTCACCTTCTTTCACGCTGGAGACCAGGTCGGTGACGGCATGTCAGTTTCTACACAGGAAGCTGTGGAGTGAGGCATGGAGAGGTTTTCTTTAAAAAGTGAATTACCTATATTTTCGATGTATCTTTTATGTAATCTAAAACTTTTTTTTTTTTAATAAAAAAATACAAAAGACAAAAAAAAAGGGTCTGCCGAGTGCCCCAGCTGAGGGTGCCTTTGTGCATCTCGTGTAGCGTGTGGATGACTATCTGGTCGAGTCCCTATGAGACGTCTACTTAAATCTGTTGGCTCAGGAGCACTGACGTGCTTTGTTGTTTTTCATAAATCTTTGAATGAAGCCATAATTTGCTGATATTGTATGCTTGTTCAGCAATTTCATTATTTAGTTTTTCTGTTCAGTTTTTCTTTACCCTTCCGTTGTCAGAATTAATATTGGGACCTTAGCTATGTGAGGCTGCTTCAACAGATAAGAAAAAAATAATAATTGTCAACTAGTTTTTCAGTGAACTCTACGGGAGAAATGAGTCACATCCCTAAATAGAACAAATTCCTTGATTTCAACACAAGCCCATTGTAAATACTGACTTTAAAGCTTTTTCTTCCTCTGGTCACTATAGAAACTCCGTTTGTTTCTGCTCCTGTGTAGGAACTGTAAGTAGAAGATGGAAATATCGCCATCTTGTGTCACATTTCTTAAACGTTATTTAACTACTTGAGAAAAACAAACCAATCTCTGGATTTCCAGTCCTCGAATTTCACGAAGCAGGGAAAGCTAGTCGCCTCCTTTTCTTCTTCAAAGAAAGAGCATTTTAAATATATTTTTGAATTCACTTAATGAAATTAAAAATTCAAAGAAATGCTTTCATTATTTCTCTTTATACAGAAGAATCACTCTTTAATTCTGGGCATGCTGAAGTTTTTGGTGTTTGTTTTGCCTGGATCTCATTGCATCAAAACGTTAATTACTCCAAAGCTTTGATTTGAGTATTATTTAAAAACTTTTAATGTCATAACTGTCTAGTTTATTTGGATTTGAAAAGTGCTGTTCAAGATGGTTTTTTTTTGGCTAAAAGGGGTAGTAAAGAGTGTGTATATGTGTGTGTGTGTGTGTGTGTGCGCGCGCGCGCATGTATATATGGCCTTCCAAAGGGAAAGAATTTATCTGTACATCAGTATGGAGCCCACTTGTGGCCAAAGGAAAAACTTCATTGTCTGAGAGTCTGGTTTTCAAAAATTGGGACAGGCCTGTATCACCATGATCTTCAAACATATTTGCTTAGATACACTAGAAAAGAATATTGTTAATCTGTGTAACTCCTAGCACATATTAAGTTACATCTAAAATTTTACATCATAATTTTTAATTTTTTAACTTTTTAACATTTTATTTAAGTATATCATTCATACGTGAACATACAGAAAGTATATAGTAAAAGTTGTGAACTTACAAAATAAACATGCACCCCCGACACCTTCCATTGTTGTGAAACATTTGTTACAAACTATGCAAGAGCATCCTCAAAATATTACTGCTACTATAGTCCATATCTTACATTTGGTGTATTTTCCCCCCAACCCGCCCTATTTTTTTAAAGTATATTTTTATTACAGAGGTTGTGAGCTTACAAAACAATCATGCACATGTGTGGAATTCCCATACAACACCCCTTCACCAACACATGACACCGTGGTGGAACATTTGTTACAGGTTATGAGATAATATCATTAGACTATTACCACCAACCATGGTCCACAGCATACATTTGGCACATTTTTTCCATACTTCCCCAATATCAACATAGTACATCTTTGGCATTGATGCACAAATATTATAGTATTGCTGTTAACCGCAGTCCATAGGTCTCTCCAGTTGTATTTTTCCCATGCTTCTCCACATTCCCACCACCCTGCAATAGTGACGTACATCTGCTCCAGCTCACAAAGGACACTCTTGTATCTGGACCATCAACTACAATCCTCATCCACCTCAGGGTTTACTGTGCTATTCAGTCCCTAGATTATTCTCTAGCTTTCTTTCAATTCACATTTACATCCCTAGACTATCCTTTCCAGCCACATTGCCATTTATAAACCGGCTGCTACTCACTATGTTTACATCATAATTTAACGAGATAAAATTTTCCAGCATATGGTAAATATAGACATTTAGAAATAAAACTGTAACATTGCTCTTTAAACATGTCCAATGTAATCTAATTTCTATAGCAATTTGATAGCTGTTTTAATTAATTAGCAAAACAAAACCATACCTCTGAAAAGGCGCTCCTTTAGCAGAGGGAAGGTACGCAGGAGGTCTCCCATCATTGCCAAATGACCCGGGGGCACAACCTCCCTCCCCCACCCCCTTTGAGAACCATGCCATTTATAAATATTATTTATTGCTAGAATAAAACAGGGTTCAGCAAAACTTCTTGTATTTGTAAGTTCTGAGAAATTTTGTTTCCATAAATAAGTAGATGTTAAAAGGAGTTGGTTTAAACTCTTTCTGAGTTAAATGCAAAATGTTGCACAGAGATCTAGCACCAAAAAGAACTGTTAATGATCTAGCTGCGGACTGTTCCATGACGTTTATCCTTCCATTCTGTGGGAAAAAAGACCTGG
Organism: Cabassous unicinctus; assembly: GCA_029593785.1. Lineage (NCBI taxonomy): Eukaryota > Metazoa > Chordata > Mammalia > Cingulata > Chlamyphoridae > Cabassous > Cabassous unicinctus. The sequence goes on from JAQZBX010075357.1 coordinate 3,015, forward strand.
GAACACGGATTTTCAAAATGTTTTATTACCCATCACTATGTCACTCCATGTGCTCAAATTCTGGTAGTTAAACCAAAAACATTATAAGAAGACTTACCAAATAATTATTTTACATGTGTCTTTTTTTTTTCCGCCACCCAATGAACTCAGGGTTGAGAAATATCTAAATATTTTAGTGGCAAGAAGCCCTTTCAAATACTACGTTGTTTGATAAAAATGTTTTTCGTTTTGGCATGTATTTGGCGCTTATTTTTGTCCAAACCTTGTCTCCACACATACGGCTCACTCCATAAATGGGAAATTTCCACCATGTAACCTAATTAGAAAATCAGTCCTCTTTTCAAACTACTCAACACGTCATATTTCCTTTCCGTCAAAACACTCAGAATAAATTGTTGTATTCAAATAAATGAATTAATATGTGTTTCAAGGAGCATTATAAATCCCACTGAGGAAGAAATTGCAGTACGCATTTGTAAGCTGATTACCAAAAGCAGTCAAGAGCTAATATAATGAACTCATCAATTTTTATTATAGGTTACAAAAACAGGAGTAAATTTATATGCTGTTACCCATTACTTAATTTGCAAGGATGCAAAGTGATGACTTGTCTAATGCTGCAAGTTTTTTATAAAGCAAGGCATATGAGAAATGCAAAGTGTTCTTTTGGTAAACATGCATGCATGTGTTTGCTAAATGCTGGTGTTAGGTTTTGGAGATAATAAGTTAAAAATCATCTATAAAAATTCAGATGTAACTCCATTAATTCTGTTAGAAGTCATGATCTTACTTGCCTCCCCACTTTATTTAATAAGAAAGTAAAAAAGTATTCTCAGGCTAAACATTTATCAACCCAACAGTTAGTATGCAATTTTATATGTTATTAATGGGAGGTAGAATATTCAACCTTTTGTAAGATGAAATGTGGTGAGGATCTATCATAAGTTATGTAAATATATTATTACTCGTTTTGATAAAATATATTTTCATTACGTTGTTGAATAACTCATCAAATCTAAAAGAAAACTCCAGGATTTCTTTTATCTGCAGGTTTTGTCCAAAGTAACTTGAAGGTTTGACAGAGCCAGACATCTGTCAACTGCATTAAGTAAACTCCACATTACCAAACTGTACTGATTCAGCTGCTTGCAGATGTTTTTCTTTCCAACTAATGACACCATTGGACTGTGTATTGAGATTATCTGAAAAGAATTGTCTGAGTTGCCATACGTGGGCAAAAATAACTTTTCTCATTCAACATTTCCTGTTGATGCTGTCTTGACTGTGCTACCGAATTCCATGGTAAGACAATTGCGGATGATGTGAAAAGTGGCATTGAGGTTGTTTGCAGAAAATTGTCTTCAGTACCTTTGCCCAGACTCTATGACATACCTCCGCGAGGGCCAGGGGACTCTGTTTCCGGCCATGTCCCCCTCCTCAGACAGGGACAAAGCCTTCCACAGATCCCAAGCTGTGATATTACCAGCTTTCATAGTAAGTTGACATTTTTATATCCACTTCCCAGTTTCCAAAATTTGTTGAAATCTCATCTGCTACAGCCTCCTCTCTGGTAATGTTTGTCCTTTTGGATCAATAAATTTATTTAAATGCCAATATTGTGAACTTTGGAAAGGGGAGGAGATAATATGTGTGATTAATTCCTGTGAATGTTTTCACCCTTTCAAAGTTTACATCTTCTTTAGCAAGTGATATCATTTCATTAATAAAATAACCAGATTCTCTTAACTGTGCATGCATGGAGAGTTTGAATTTTTGTAATATCACTTATCAAACAAAGATTTTTAATTTTCCTGGATATTCTATTAGAGTAGACTGACTGCATGAAATAAATAATTGCTCTTTCTTCCTCTGACACGAAGACTTATCAACAGTGAAAAAAGGTATCTACAAATTCTTTTTTGCCTTAGATAAGGGATTGACAAAATAGGGCCCATGGGCCAAATTCAGCCCACCAATTGTTTTTGCCAATAAAGTTTTATTGGAACACAGTTGTGCCATTCCTTTATGAACTACCCATGGCTGCTTTCACACTATAATGGGCAGATTTGGGTAATTGCAACAGAAATTGTATGTCTGCAAAGCTGAAAATATTTAATATCTGGACCTTCCAGAAAATGTTTGCTGATCACTGCCTTAGATTTCCAACTAGTGTGTGTTACCCAGCCTGCTGGTGTTGGTTAGTCTGGGCCAAGTTGGATTAATTATCTAATAGGAAATTCCAGATGCTACAATTAGGTCTTTGAAGGCTCTTTTTGACTCCAATATGTTTACCATGCTTTATTCTGGCCATACACATTAGCACATGTCTGGCATATGCTGAACAAGTCTTTCATTTTGTAGCTGATCAAAAGTTTGCTTTGATCAAGGGGATTTTCCACCCCAGTATTCCTTGAGTTATAACAAATAGAATTATTGGCATGCATCCAATTTGTATTTTGTTATATTTATTTGTGAATGGAAACAATAAATTCAGTCTCATCTGCTTGCTCTTTTATGGACTTGTACAATTTTCATTGATGGTTAGGGTTGCCAGATCTGGCAAATAAAAACACAGGGTGCCTAGTTTAATTTGAATTTCACATAAACAATGAATAATTTTTTAGTGTAAGTATGTCCCGAGCAATATAAATTCAAATCTAACTGGGTGCTCTGCGTGTTTTTTCTGGCAACCCTCTTTATGGTTGGAATTTGTCGTGATGAGGCAGAGCTCTAGGACATGCACCAGGCCAGGTGAATTTATGGGCTGAGCTGTGTCCTCCTTAGAGATGTCCTCAAGTTCTAACCACCAGTATCTCAGAAGGGACTGTGTTTGGAAATAGGGTCATTGCTGATAAAATTAGGCACTTTAAATATGGTCATACAAGAGTAGGGCGGGCTCTTCATCTGCTATGACTGGAGCTCCTATAAGACAGCCACACACAGAGAAGACAGCCATGTGACGACAGGAGCAGAGTGAGGGATGCCGCCACGAGCCAAGACGCCAGGGATCGCCAGAGGCCGGGAGAGCAGGCAGCAGGTCCCCCACGGGCTTCAGAGGCAGCGCGGCCCGGCCGACACCTTCATGGCCGACTTCTAGTCTCCAGAACCCAGATGACAAATCTCTGTTCCAGCCACGTAGTTTGTGGGACTTTGTTAAAGCAGCCCTAGAAAACCAAGATGGTGAAAAAACTTGGAATCAAGAGTTGAAACTTCACTTTTAAAAGCTCATGCCAATGCATTTTTTATTGCCAAACCTCAGAGAAACAGAGATCTGTAGGTTGTGGTTGATTCCTGATTGGAAAGACGCTGTGCTGTACGTCAACTGATTCAAAACAAGAAAATAACCCATGCGCTGGAGGCAGAAAATGAACGCAGAATCCATTATAGACTTGGCACTTGATAAACATTTAATGGTGTCTGAATGTGAGACAAGAAGTAGATTTAGGATGTGCTGAAGTTGCCACGGAGTCACAAGGCTTGACAGGTAGCAGCTGCAGCAATTTCATCCATACTTCTGCTCACACAGTGGTCCTCAGCACCCAAGCAGACATCTCTACCTGCTTCCTGACCCTACCTGTCCAACACAGCCTCCTACCTGCTCATTCTGCTGCAAATAGTAAGGAAAACAAAGAACGGTAAAGTATTTCTGAAAGTAGACTTCTTAAAAATGTAAGTTTGTCCTCCGGAGCTAACCGAGGAATAATGAGTTACCTGCTATTACCTAAGAAGTGCAGCGTACCAGGCTGGTGAGGTGCTTGGCACCTGCAGCTGGAATGCCTGGGCTCATATCCCAGCTCCACCCCTTGTTAGTTGTGTATCTGCTACCTCCCAGTGCCTCGGTTTCCACTTCTGTAAAATGGCTTTAATAATAGAGCCTACTACATCAGGAAATAAATGACTTTACACATACACACAAACAAGTAAACTTTGATAGGCATGGTTCCGACGTGCACAAAGTGCACTTACCACATTTTAGTTAAATAACATCAGTGGCCCAAAACGTGGTGAAAATTCCAGTTACCATGGAATCTTAACTCTGAGGAACTGCATAAAGAAGACTTTGCCAGCAGCTCTTCAGTCCACCGAGCTCCTGTAAATCACGGATGCACTTCATGATCAGTGATCACTCACCACGTCTTTTAGAGACTGCTGGTGATAGGTTGCATCGCATCTGTTAACAGACAGCAAAGTGTGTAGATGCAGGGTCTCCTTGTCCCCCAGTGATAAACCCACATGACTTTTTACCAAATGGATAACTGAAAGACAGAATTGGCCAACAGAGATGAATTGTGGCAGAGTAATGGAAAGTGGTGAAGCTGGAAGAGAAATGCGAATAGAATGTAAAGGGAGTTGAAGAAACAGCTGCCCGTGGGAATAGGGAGGCTGCTGATTCCAGAGACTCTCGGTATGGAGGCAGAGGAACTTAGGGAAGGTGAACTTGTCCACATCAATGGGGAACATGGTTGCGACGAAAAGGATGAAGATGTCCCAGAGGAAATGATGCAGCAAATACTTCACAATGAGCCAAGACGTGGGAAAACGCTCACTCCAGACCACGAGTTGTATGACAAGAAGAAGGCAGGCACCACTGTCTAGTTCCAGAACATATTTTTCAACCCAAAAGGCAGCTGTTATCCATCTTTATTACTCAGATTTTCCAGAGAAAACAATAGGAGAGATAGAGATGGAGATAAATATAAATATAGACATAGGTGTGTATATGCATGTGTGTCTATTTGTATACATATGTGTGTATAGGTGTGTATAGCTATGAAAAGATGTATTTTAAGGAGGTGGCCCACATAGTTTTTGGGGTTCGTAAGGCTGAATGGCAGACCAGCAGGCTGGAAGTTCCAGCAAAGGAGATGCTGCAGTCTTGAGGCAGAAACTCTCCTGATCCCTGGAGCCTTGGTTCCTCCTCTTAGACTCCCAACTGGTTGGAAGAGGCCCAAGCACATTAGCGAGGACCATCTCCTTTAAGACAGCTGATTGCAGACGCTCATCCCATCTACAAAACACACCCCCCCAGCAACATCTGGGCATGTCGGACCAAACAACTGGCCTCCAAAACCTAGCCAGCTTGGCACATAAAATTCACCAGCACACCGTCAAAATACTCTTGATTAGTTTTTTTAAATCAAGAAATAAACACCTTATGGGAAGCAGATGTGGCTCAAGCGATTGGGCTCCCACCTAACACATGCAAGGTACCTGGTTCAGTTCCTGATGCCTCCTAAAGAAGACAGCAAGCTGGTGTGACAGGCAGGTGTGGCACGCTGACACAAGATGATGCAACAAGTGACACAAGAAGAAAAATATAATGAGACACAAAGGAAGCAGGGAGCAGAGGTTCCTGGTGCCTCCTGAAGAGGACGCGCAGGATGGCAAGCTGGCGCAACGGGCAGGTGCAGCGAGCTGATGTGACAAGATGATGCAACAAGAGTCACCAGAGGGAAAACATAACTAGTGACACAACAAAGCAGGGAACGTAGATGGCTTAAGCGAGTAGGTGTCTCCCTCCTACATCAAAGATCCCGGCTTCGGTTCCCGGTGCCTACTAAAGAAACAAAGAAGATGAACAGACACAGCAAGTGCAAACAATGAGGGGGTGGGGAGAGAGAAGTAAATAAATAAATCATTTTAAAAAAGAGGAGATAAACACCTCAATTTCTAATACTTAAATTATGGTCTCTTAAAAAAATACTAGGTTTACTATTTTTCATACCCTTATACATTTATAACCGACAATAGAAGAACTTTTACTGTTTTGACAAAAAATTCAATTTCAAAAAATTGAAAGGTCACAGAAATACTGTAATTTTTCCCATTGATTGAGATCACTTTGCACTGTTTCAGCTTGCATACTAATTTATACAGTCCCACACTACTGTGCAAAGCAAGTTCTGCCTGTGCATGTATATGTGTGTGTGTGTCTGTATCTATACATGTCTAGGTCTATGTGTGCATATAAAATATATGTGTGCATGTGTGCATGTGCACATGTACCTGTGTGCGTATATTAAATATATGTGTGTGTGCATGTGCACATGTACCTATGTGCGTATATTAAATATATGTGTGTGTGCATGTGCACATGTACCTATGTGCGTATATTAAATATATGTGTGCGCGTGTGCATGTGCACATGTACCTATGTGCGTATATAAAATATATGTGTGCGTGTGTGCATGTGCACATGCACTGATGTGCATGTATGAAATGCGTGCGTGCGCATGTGCATGTGCATATGTACCTATGTGTGCATCTAAAATACATGCATGTGCATATATATACACACACACCTTTGTGTCTATAAATGTGTAAGGCATATATAAATATGTATCTATGTGTCTGGGTATGTCTAAGTGTACATATGTATGTACACACCTCTGTGTATGTGTGTGGCTGTGGATGTATGCATATGTGTATGTATATGATATATCTACACCTATGTGTGTATGTGTGTATGTGTATATACACACATCTGTGTGTGTGTGCATGTGTGTGTGCCTGGCCCACAAGAAGTACTCAGTAGGTGCTGGCAGGTGCTCTCAGGTGCAGGTGAAGTTGCCTTACAGGCCATGGAGCAGAGAAGCTGGTTGTGTTTCTGGTCGCCTGGCAGGAGCTGGAGACCTCTCTGGAATTGAGAGGAACCTTTAACACCTGAGAAAGCCTGTTACTGGAACAGGATTGGCATGCAAATCAGGGACCCTCTGCATAAGCATGTCCGGGCATCTTCTGAAAGGCTTCAGAGGTGGGTCTTTGGCTGCTCTCAAAATCCTCGGGCAGGGATTAGGTGGTGCCCCATGACCCAAAACCATGGGTCTTGTGTGGACTCGCGAAGAAAATGAGATCCTAAGGGTAACCGCCTTCCTTCCACCAGCCCTCTTAGGTTTGACATTTACCTTTAGAAAACTAGGATGCAAGTGTTTCAACAAATAATTTATTAAAACCCAAAAGAAGTCACTGAGTAAATTTGTTAATGTAAGATACAAGTTTTCTTAGCATAGCATAGAGGTTAGAGACCAGACTTTGGAAAAAGACTGCCAGGGTTCAATTCTGCTTCATCACTCACAGCTCAGGTGACATAGCATCTCTGCCTCGATTGCCGCACCTGTAAATGGGATCACACCAGGACCTGCCTCATAGGTTTGCTATAAAGGTTTAATGGGCTAGTTCATAAAGCAGACAGAACAGGTTGGAGATGTTCTGCACTCCATACATTTTTGTTCAATAAATAAAATGAAACTGAAAAAATATCACCTTCTAATAACTCTACACTTTGGCCATGCATTTGTCATAATTTGCATTCTTGAGTTATCTATTCATCATTAGTAAAAGAAACAGCGTATGGGGAGTGGATGTAGCTCAAGTGGTTGAGCACCAGCTTCCCATGTACGAGGTCCCAGGTTCGATCCCTGGTGCCTCCTAAAAACAAAACAAACAAAAACCAACTCTCATTGGGGAGGAGATGTAGCTCAGTGGTTGAGCGCCTGCTTCCCATGTACGAGGTTCTGGGCGCAATCCCCGGTACCTCCTAAGAAAAATGGAGGAAGAAAGAATAATGGTGTTAAGATGAGTCCGGTTTCATTTCTTCCCTGAGCTGTCCCTGAGGCTTGGGAGGATTAAAAGAAGAGCATGTTGATGTTATAATTTAGCTTCAGAACACCGTGACTAATACATATGCAATTTTTGTCTCCTAATGCTTTCCTCTCTCTTGGCTTATGCCCAGTAATGTACCATCTTGTTCTTCCAGGTGGAAACCTTCCAGAAGGACTTTTCTATACTTTTTCCAAGTTAGGAGTTCCCACAGCAGTGGCTTTTGGAGTGCGTTTGCGGAACCCTAGATTTACTTGATCTTCCAAGGCCTTGCAGGGACTGATAATTAGCAAGGAAGCAATTCCCAACACCCTGCTTTCCTAACAAACTAGAGCCATTGTTTTCAGGGATCTCTTTCCCTGACTCATTCCGGCCCAATCAATGCTGAGGGCAGAGGACCTCTGCCTAGTCACTCCCCAGCTTCTTCCTATCAGCCATCTGGGGGCGCTGCTGCCCCCTTGTCCTGCGTATTATTAGGAGAGTGACCCTCACTCTCAGGCTGCGGCTTCTGATGATGAAGTGTATGTCAGGAGGGTTTAGGAGGAACTCCATTATATATGCATTTTTATGTAAACATATGCTGTGTTTTTTAAAAAATTAAGTTATCCTTCCAGTCAAAAGAACTGATTGTGGACATTTACAATTACAGTTATGCATGGAAGCAACTCAGTAGTGAAGGGCTGGGCAGGTTTCGTCATTGCTCTGCTTTGTTTATATTAGAACAAAATTACACTCAACATTATCAAATGGAATGCTCCGGAAGATGATTTTAGGGAACTTAGGACCAAAGCTCTCCCAAGAGTTTGCATACAGTTTTAATAATACTCAGCTAAACACACAATCAGATGTTTCTCATATATTTTCAAAAGCTCCATATGGTTAGAAATGCCTGCCAGATTTCTCTGTTTTGATAAACAGAGTGACATTTACTTAAACAGGCCTGAAAAAAAATCTGCTTTCTCTCCTTTATACTCAGGGGAGTAAATGAAGTCCCTGTTTTAGGCAATGGAATTCCACGTAACTACCTAGTGCCCATTTTGATTTTACCTCTCCGCTGTTATTTTGGAGAGAACCAAAGCAGGCTAGCCTTCCCACAGGTCGAGAGGATTGCACCAAAGGCGAGCAAGCGTCCTTTGACCTCAGTGAACTCGCTGGTCGACATAAGTTTTTACAGAGTAATTTGCTCCTTGTGCATGAAGTTTGGTCTGCCACTTCAGTGTGTTTATCCTGAATTCAATTTAGTGGGCATTCAAACAGAAGGGCCAAAACAATCGCATCGGAAGGTTCCGGATCCCTTCGTAAGTGACCACCTTACGTCCAAGCATTTTCCACACTGCCCTGTGGGTCATTGTATCTGGCTCTTCAGAAGCTCTGGAAGTGTGGCTGAACTGCGAATCTCTGTCCTTCAGGACTGGGCTGCTTTTGTTTTCCTGGGCTTGCTGCTTCTCAGCCTTCCCCAACTTGAGGTTTGTCCTGACAGCTCTGAAGTTCGGGTTATGTGCAGGCACTTACTCGAAGCAAGGAGATAGTTAGGCTGTAGAAGATGTCTCCATTTTGAACCACAGCTTTAAAGTATTCTGATTGTTCTTGTCCTTCCTTGCCCACTTGACAGCTAGCAAGATCTCTGGGGCAGATGGATGTAGAAATTCCTGCGTTGCCATCTACAGCTCTGCTTCTTTGATTGGTCTGCGTTAGGAATTAATGTGGTTTAGATTAAGTACAACTATATAACAGTTAGCATTTCCCAGAGCTATCAATAAATTAGAAACAGATTTTTTCTTTCAAACCAAGCACTGAATAATCGGGAAAATTGTATTGTTGCTGATTTTTCAAGGATGTCATCTGCACTTCCATTTATTTACCCCTCTCTGTAAGAAAACTTGGCAGAAATATAGTGGTGTCATCATATCCAGAATTTGGAAACTGGATTCATCCTGCTGTGGCTAGGGACCTCTAGAGAATAAGGTATAATTCAGACACAAGTGAGCCTGACTGCCCAATGGAGGCAGTGGGTCAGACTCTACCTGACAGAGAAAGGAGCCTCCTGGGAGGAATTAATTTTAGGGCAAAAATCACCCAGGCACTATGAGTTTGACCCAGTTAAAAAGACTGAGTTGTGAAAGGGTGCTGAATGCTGGGAACAGCGTATTCCATGGGGGTGCACTTTTCCCGAGGCCAGCCTCATGGATGGAGGAGATTTGCATCTGTAGGAAGAGAGAGAACTGAGAGTAAGAGCTGGACGAGCAGCTTGCTCAGTAGCTCTGGAAAGTTCTGGTGCACAGGCCAGCACTGCCTCCCTAACAGAATAGAACAGAGAGGACCAAGGCGCCCCCACTTTGCTTGCATTGCCACAGCATGCCGTGAATTGGGGGACAGGCATCGTTTATCTGTCTTGAACCACTACCTTTTCTTGAAAATGCTGTATCTCTCTCCTCACCATCTCCTTTCTGACCCCACCTTCCAGACAATACCCAGCATAACTCAAACTGAACCAACCACAATTGCCCAAGTGTGGCCACGGGCAATCGACTCAGGGGTTTGTTTGGTCCTAAGTAGGCCAATCCTCTCTAGAAATTTTGTTTTACTTTGGGATGAAAGAGGCAAGTCCAGTTCCTCTCTGTTGGTCATGATATAAAGGCTCTGGTATTGTCAGATGCCGATTCTACTCACTGCCAGGAGGAAAAAGCAAGTTTCAGTAGAACATATAGAGCAGATTTTTAGAGAGAACCTAAGTTTCACAATATAGAGATAGGAAAATGCCAGGCATGCTTCTCATTCTCCTATAGCTAGCACATGCAACCCTCATGTCTGGTTATTGATGCTGTGTAACAAACAACCCTAAACCTTTGTGGATGAAAACCACAATTTCTTATCATCTGTCATGGTTTCCAGGGTTCAGCTGAGTGGTTGCACTCGATTGTCACAACAAAATGCATTCTGGCAAGTTGTTGCATGTACACTCTTACCCTGACTCTGTGAGGTTCTCACTGTCTACTAGTGAGGTATATTATAGCTTTGAGTGCTTTTAGTCATTTATGTATCTTTTAAGAGTTGTCTTTTCCTATTATTTGCCCATTTTAGTTATTGGGGTGCTGCTTCTGGTTTGTTTTTTTTTAAATCATAAGAGTTAGGAATTTGAAGTTTATTGCAAATAGGCATAGAGCTGAGGCTGGTACTGAGAATCATTGTGACCACCTTTCTAATGAACCAGTTGGCTGGCTGGTGAGACTCATGAGGAGTTACGCAGGCATGAAAAATGGGTGTTTGGGCATGTTGCTGCTTTTATACTAAGCCTCTTACATCTGACTATTTATTTTCTATTTTTTGGCCCATACATTTGTCTCAAAAATATATTAAGACTAAGGGATACATGTTCTAAAAGAGAGATGTGCACAGAATATGTTGATCTCAAGAAGGATGCAGCATTTGCATTGATGTAGGAATGTGAGCATGATATCAGAAATGGGAGTAGGTGATGAGCGTGCAGTGGCTATGGAGGAAGCTGGGCAACTAGAAAGAACCGTCTGGAAACAAAAGGTCAGGTCTGATTATGGAAGCTGGAGATGTCAGGCAAAGACCTCGGGCCTGCAGGCAACAGAACCAGCGACTCCGAGCAGAGCATGATACACAAGCTTATAAAGACTCTTCTGCTGAAATGAGCCACAGAGAAGAGGGGAAGCACGTCTGGAGGTTTATCCGGAGCTGAAAGTAGGTGGAGGAGCCATGTGTAGATCAAAAGGCAGAAGGAAAGGTTAGATAGGAATGAAGTGCATTTTCTATATCCTCTTCATTTTTCTAACCTCCATATACAGTGCTATTCATTTTTATTATTAATCTCAACATATATCCATAAATGTAAATTACGCTCTTCCATTCGTGGCCCTGGTCTTCATCGCACTCCTGCTTCCCAAAAGCCATCAAGGAGGACCCAGCCCAACTGTGGGAGTGAAGAAGACCTGATGCCACCAGCCACGTTGTCACACCTCCTCCTCCTCCTCCTGTCTTCTGC
>JAQZBX010075358.1:0-14550 GCA_029593785.1 Cabassous unicinctus
GCCCCAGGCTTGGCAGAGGGAGTCACATATTACATGTCTTTCTCCCCGGCTTTCAGCCTGGGCAAAGGACAATCAACCTTCAGAGCATGCAGCAGAGAAAGGAGTTCTTGTGAAAAACTAAGACAAATATGTCATTTTTTCCCCCACAAACACCCCAAACCATTCAGGCACCAAAAACATAGTGCTATTAATATAATAGTCACACATCTCCTGCTTAATAGCATCCAGACTCAAGAGGTCAATTACATTCACAAGCTTGATTGAACTGAATTTGTGTAAATTTGGCCTTTGAGTGCTTTAGTGGCATGGTAGCAACATGAGTTGATTTTTTTAAGTGGTTTATTTTGTAATAACAACAAAGGTATAAAAAATGAAAAGTAATAAAATCTCTTCACTAAGATTTTCCAGTTGTTATAATTTTACCATATCTGCCCACTAAACAAAAAATTAAGAAAAATTACTCCAATGTATATATCTCCAAAGGGACACTTTCTTAGAAAACCCAAAATCAGGAAGTCAGCATTGCTTCAATGCTGTAATACCATGCACAGACTCCCTTCAACTTTTAAAAAAAAATTTATAAATTCTTTTTATTCTAGTAATGCATATATGATATAATATTCCCCCATTTCAAGTGTATTCTTCATTGGTATTAACTACATTCTCAGTGTTACTACCTTTGCCACCATACATAAGGAAGACTTTTCAGGACACAAACAAATCATTTAAATCTAAACTCCCTATTTCCTCTTCCCCACAGTCCCTGATAACCTCTAATCTTGTTTCTGTCTCCATGAGTTTGCTTATATTAGATATTTCATGTAAGTGGAATCATAAAATATTTATGCTTCTCTGCTTATTTCAGTGAACATAATTATTTCAAGGTCCACCATGTTGTAGCATGTATCAGAATTTCATTCTTTTTTATGGCTGAATAATATTTCCTTGTAGGTATATACCACATTTGTTAATTCATTCATCTCTTGGTCACTTTGGTTGTTTCTAACCTTTCAGCTATTGTGAATAATGCTGCAATGCACATTGGTATACAAGAATCTCTTTGAGTCCCTGTTTTCAATTCTTTTGATTATATACCTAGCAGTGGAATTGCCTGTTTTGTGCTTTTTGAGAAACTTCAAATGGCATTCCACCACTGCTGCATCATTTTACATTCCCACTAACAATGTGCAGTTGTTTCAATTTCTCCATTTCTCCAGTGACATTTGCTATTTTCAATTTTAAAAACAATAGCCATCATAGTGGGTGTGAAGTGGTATCTCACTGTGGTTTTAATTTGCATTTCTCTGGTAACTAATGATGTTGAACATCTTTTAATGTCCTTATTGGCAGTCTGTATAACTTCTTTGGAGAAATGTAGATTCATGTCTAATTTAAAAATTATTTGTTTTTGTTGGTTAGTTGTAGCCATCCTTCATATATTCTGGATATGAAACCCTTACATATAGGTTTTGCAGCTATTTTTCCCATTCTGTAGATTGTCTTTTCACTTTCTTCATAATGCTCTTTAATGCATATTTTTTATTAATTCTTGTTATGTACAAAAATTAACCTTGTGAGTTTTACTGTAAATTATCTCTTCTAATATGAACTTAAACACAGAGCAGATATTTAATTGTTTTATTAGCCAGTATAATTCCCTCACAGGCACAGCCCTGGCTTAAAGTGATCATGACTTCTCTCAAGAATGTTGCATAATAGCCAGATTAGAAAGGCAAAGGGTAACATAAAAATATGTACCAAAAAAATGTAATATTTAATTACCTAAAATACCTCCTTAAGAATATACATTACACTTTTTTTTCCAGAAGAGTACATTTATTTTATTTTTTAATTTTTTTTTTTTTTATATTTTGAAAGATGCTTAGATTACATAAATGTTACACAAAAATTACAGGGATTCCTATGTTCTCTACCTCCCAAACCTCCCATAACCTCCCACATAAACATCTTCCATTAGTGTGGCACATCGCCTACAATGGATATACACATCCTGGGGCTTTGCCAAGAAGCATGGACTATAGTTCACATTGTAGACCACACTCTCTCCCACACAGTTCTGCATGTTATATGCTGATGTAAAATGGCCTATATCTGTCATTGTAATGTCACTTAGGATAATTTTCAAGTCCCAAAAAAGCCCCAGTATTACAACTGCTTTTCCCTCTCCCTGCCCCAAAAGCATCCAGTGGCCATTAGCTCCACCTCAATGTTGTAATTTCTTCCATTGCTTGAATCACAATATGTCTACAACAGAATGCAGTAAGTCCGCTCTAGTCCATAGCTCTTTCCCCAATCCTGAGAAGTCTGGGATGGTGATGTCCACTCTACCTCCAAGTGAGAGGGGGCTTATATCCCATGGATAAGATGGATGGGATTATCCTGCATGCAGCTGCACACTCTCTCCTGGGATGGCCATTGTCTATCATCATCTCCTCACCAGGTGACTTGGGTGAGTCCATTGAGCTGTAGAGTAGAAGTTGCAACTCCCCCAAGATTCCAGACACAGATGGCACATTGGCAGGCCAAAGTCTCCAGTCCGTAGAAGTACACCTACAAACTCCAGCACCAAGTATAGGTTTGAATAGAAGGGACTGATGGACCATGTGCAGGGAGGATTTATTTGAGTCCAACTCTGTCACTCTCAGGAGCACAGATTCCAAAGTATATCCCAAGAAGAGTGCATTTTTTAAGAGTAAATATTATAAAGAAGGCATGGTGTTTTTCTTAGAATTAGTCTATATTGTTTACAATCTGTTGGGGTACAATTGTTCATAGTATTCTCTTGTAATCCATCTTATTTCTGTAAGGTTGGTAGTAATGTCATCACTTTCATTATTGATTTTAGTTTAATTAATCTATCTATTGGTTTTTCAACTTTGTTGATCTTTTCAAAGAACCAACTTTTATTTGCATTCACTTTGTTGTTTTTATATTCTTTAATACATCTCTGCTGTAATTTTTATTTCCTTCCTTCTACCAGCTTTGAGATCAGTTTGTTCTTATTTTGTATTTCCTTAAAATGTAAAATTATGCTCTTGATTTGAGAGAGTTATTCCTTTATAATATTGGTGTTTATGAGTATAGAGTTCTCTATTAGCAATTTTGTCAGTGCATCCAATATGTTCTGATATGTTGTGTATTCATTTCTGTTTATCTCAAAGTGTTTTCTAATTTCCCTTCTGATTTCTTCTCTGACAAATTGGTTGTTGAAGAGGATGTTTTTCAATTTCCATATATTTGTGAACTTTCAAATTTCCCTTCCATTATTGATTTCTAGTTTTATTTCACTTTCGTCAAAGAAGATACTTATGATATCAGCATTTCTATATATGCTGTGGGGGTAATATATTCTTTCCTGGAATATACCATGTGCAGTTGAGAAGAATTCATATTTGGTTTATAGTATTGTTTAAGTCCTCATTTCCTTATTGATCATCTGTCTAGTTCTACTATGCCTTTGTGAAAGTAGAAAATTGAACTTTCTAACTACTATGGTAGAACTGTATATTTTTCCCTTCAAATCTTTCATTTTTAGTGTTCATAAAACTTTTGTGCTCTGTGGTTCCTTGGATATATATTTATAATTAGTATATATTCTTGATATAGTGACCATTTTATAGATACATAATATACTTCTTTGACTTGTGTAACAATGTTTGATTTAATTTGTCTTATATGAATAGCCAGCCTGGCTCCCTTTTGTTTACTATTTGCATGCAGCATTGCAGAATTGTTTTCCATTCTTTTACTTTCAAACACTTTGGACCTTATAAATGGGATGAATGTGGAAAAAGAGAATGTCATAGAAGCAAGTAACCGAAAGCAACAAAACCTCTAAGAGAAGGGAAAGAGCAGCAGATGCTACCATGTGCCTTTCCATGTGGCAGAGGTGTCCACGATTGCCAGGAGCTGGTCTTCAGGAAGAAGGCATCACCTGATAATGCCTTGATTTGGAAATTTTTCTCAGCTTCAAAACTGTAAGATTTTAAGTTGATAAATTCTCATTGTTAAAAACTGACCCATTTCATGGTATCTGCATTTTACACCCTAGTAAACTAAAACACTTGGGTTGCTTTCATCTTTTGGCTGTTATGAATATTGCTGCTATGTGCACTACTGTACAACTCTCTGTTCAAGTTCCTGTTCTTCCATTCTTTTTAGAATGTCATATGGTAGTTTTTCTTTGTAGAGATGTCTACTTAAGTTAGGCATGAAACCATATGGTCCTAAGCTTTACTTTGTTGGGAGGATTTTGACTACTGATTCAATCTTTTCTACTTCTTGGTCTTTTGAAATTTTCTATTTCTTCTTGAATAAGTTGAGGCAATTAGTATGTTTCTGGGAATTTGTCATCTTTTTAAAATTATCTAATTTGTTAGCATACAGTTGTTCTTAATATCCCCTTATCATACTTTTTATTTCTGTAAGGTCAATAGTAATATCCCCTCTTTATGATTTTTGTTATTTCTATCCTCTTTTTTCTTTGTGAGTCTAATATATGTCAATTTTATTGGTATTTTCAAAGAAGTAAATTTTGCTTTCGTTGATTCTGTGTATTTCCTATTCTCAATTTCAGTTACTCTCCTCTAATCTTTGTTTACATCTTTCTACTCCCTTTGGGTTTACTTTGCTCATATTTTCTATTTCCTCTAGGTGTGAAGTTAGGTTACTGTTTGGAGATCTTTATTCTTTTAAAATTTAAGCAGTTAGAGCTATACATTTCCCTCTGAACAATGTCTTTGTTGCATTCCATAAGTTTTGCTTTTATGTTTTCATTTTTATTCACCTCAAGATATTTCCTCTTTTTCTTGTGTACTCTTCTTTGACAAACAAGCACCAACTAGTGATGCATCTGGAAAAAGACCTTGACCAAAAAGGGCAAATGGTAAATACAAAGGAGTTTTTATGGCTAAGAGATTTCAAAGTGAGTGTGGAGGTCATTCCAAAGGTTATGCTTATGCGAATCTCAGCAGGATCTTATTGACTGCAACAGGAAACAGTGCCTCAAATAACTGGCATCCTGAGGGCACTAGGGATATCTAGAAACTATAAACAGGCCAGACAGCTAAGGAATTCAGCACCCTGGCAGTGGGCCTTACTTTGGAATTTATGCTCCCCAGTGTAACAGAGTTAGACTCATTTGTACATTCTCTACACATGGCTCTTCTGTCCCTTTTATTTGAACCCATAATTAGCACTATACATGATAAATACATGTTTCAAAGACTTAAATCTTTGGTCCACCCATGTGCCAATAGAGCCCTGAATTTCAGCAGAGTTGCAACACTTACTCTCCAGTTCATTGGACTTAGCCAGGACAACTAACAAGGAGATCATGATGGACAATGACCATCCCAAGGAACCAAAAGTATCTGCAACTTCAAGCAAGATAGCTCCATCCATCTGCCCCATTGGATCTAAACCCTTGTCAACTAGAAGGAGACTGGGCATCACCATCCCAAAATCCTCAAGATTGGGGAGTGAACAATGGGCTAAAGTAGAATTATTATTCTACTATAGACTTATTATTATTCTAGCCATAGAAAAACTCTTATCATTGATGTAAAGGCAGTGGTGACCAGAAGTTCTGAAGAATGGGAGAGGGAAGAATAGTCATTTTCAGGACATTGGATTTTTCCTGCATGACATTGCAGTGATGGATACATGCCATTGTATATTTTGACATAACTTATGAAATTGTGTGGGACAAAGTGTAAACTATATTGTAAACTGTAGTCCATGGTAAGTAGCAATGTTTCAATATGTGTTCATCAATTGTAACAATTATACCATGCTGAAGAAGGATGCTGTTATGGTGAGAAGAGGAAGGAGGGGCTATATGGGAATCCCTTATATTTTTTTTATGTAACATTTATGTAATCTAAAGCTTCTTTAAAAATTAAAAACAATTAATTAATTAAAAATAATGTAAATTATTTAATGTCCACATATTTATGATTTCCCCGTTCTTCTGTTAATGGTTTTATTTGGATAAGGGCAAAACATAGATGAAGATTAAACTTTCTGTTCTTCCTTGCTACAGGGCACATGGAGAAGGTTTCACAGTAGACACCTCAAGGTAAACATTTGGACATAGTAGATTGTGAGATAAATTTGACTCTGTGTAATAGATCACAACAGTATCTTTAAGATTGTTTTGGAAAAATTTTATCATAAATGTGTGATTCAAAGAAAATGAAGCTAATGACAAAATAATGCAAGGAAAAATTATATAAACAGGAAATTTGTAAATAGCCAAACTTAGCAATAAATAATCTTTGCATGATGATGCAAAAATGAATTAGTTTAACCAAATTTATGATATAATTAGTTTTGGCAGTATTGGAATTGGCAAATAAACTATGGGAGTGCCACAAAGAAGTCAATCTACTGAACATTAACTGGAAAAGATAAAATTAAAAATGAATGTATATAGTGTAAACTTTGGGACATGCACAAGAATTAAAATATTTCAAAATTGTTATGTCTAGGAAATGTGACAGAAATTGTAGAAAAACAGGACAGACTCCTATTTGTCATTTTAAGTGTAGCTGTGTTGTTCAGTATTTTAAATGGAGAATACTTTATTTTCAGCCTATACCAAAAGCAAGGAAAAATGTTTGGAAAGTGGGGGACTTAGTACCAAGATCCAGGCACCTGAATTATTACAGTATAGGCAACGTAGTTCCTGAGATAACCTTTCTTAACAATGTCTTGTTTTGGATATGAACTGAATGAGACAGTGGCAGAATTTTCATTGTTCTGCACAGGTTTTAAGCATGGTGAAATGGGACATTGGAATGAATTCTGAACCAGTGCTGCTCATTCTTAAACGTATCCCCTGGGATATGAATCCTCTGCGATCTTGTGAAAATGCAGATCCTTAGTTTGTAGATCTGGAGTGGGGGTGTTGGCTTTGATTCTGATTTTCTCCCACTCTCTTCAACATGCTCAAGCTCCTGATCCACTTATTATACACTATATACTATACACTATGAGTCCTGAAGCCTTGTTTGGGGTCTCACCTCCTTAGACAAGTGGTTCTCAAATTTTGATGCCTATTGAAATTGCCTGAGGATTTTTCAAATCCTGAGTACCCATGCCAAACACAGAATGATTAAATTCCTATCTCTGAATGAGACCCAGGCATTAGAAATTTTTAAAGCTCCCAGGTGAATTCACTGTACAGAGGCATTTGAGATCTACTCCTTAGCATATGTAATTGCAATGTGGAAAATTACTATATTAATATGTGTAAATAGTCTTCAGTACAGAAACTGTATGGTTTGTTTTTTTTTCTTCATTTTTTAATACTCTTTATTTGATCAAAGAATTTGCCTTCTTTGTGTTCAGTGGAATGTTATATTCCCTATGTGTTTTACAGGGTTACAAAATGTCTCTCATTTTAAATATTACCCAAAAGTAATTTCAGGAAAAAAATTTTTGTGAAACTAAACTTGATTTTTTTAAAAATTATATGGACAAGCAGTTCTCAAACAAAACTGGATTGATATCTCTTGCCTACTTAACTACACGAAATATTTCTTGTCCTAGTCACCTTCCTCAAAAAAAAAAGTCATGTGGAACCTAGCTATAGTTAAAGATTCTTCTCTGCTGGAGTTAGGGGAAAGGGAAAGGCTAGAAATTTCTTTGGCTACCAATTCCAACTATGGCTATTAGGAACTGACTGCTTTGCTTCAAGTACAATACACTCTTTACAGAGAAGGTCAGATGTTCAAACTGGAGTGGTGCTTTCCAACCATGCAGAAGTTACAGGAGTTTCCTTTATACCTTTATCATTGTCTGTCTCTTCCCACTGACAGTGGCAGTGACTCTTCACCAGCCCTATTTAGTGCAATGTTTGGTTAAAAGACAAGGCTGGGCTGGCTGATGTAGTCTTCTCCAGAGAAAGGTAATAGATGAGCTGAGAAGCTGAGACAAAACCAATAAACAATAAGGCATTTAAAGAAAAGTAAATGTCTTTAAGGGAGAAAAGGTCAGATAGGCTGGTGAAAATGTTGAAATGAAAATTGGGGGCAGGCTGGAAGGAAATGGGGTATATATGAGCAATTCCTACATACGAATATAAGCAGATGCCTCTTGAAATGCTAGAAATCTGGTGGTAGAAATGGATTTTTAACAAAAAGAAAATGATTGCCATATATATTAGCCTAGGTTTATATTTCTCACAATATTTTTGATTGACATTTGCAACCATAATTAGATGAAAAAAATTTCACTAATAATAGGAAATTAAAAGAAACAATTTTTACTTGAATATAAATTTCATTTCTTACTGAGAAGGCAGTAAAGTCATACAATAGTTTAGGGTAGGTACTTAGATTTTAACTTTTTCCCATTTTTTTCTCAATGCACTCTAATATGTTTTTTCATTAAAGATTTATCTATTTACCTATTTCTCTCCCCCCTCTCATTATCTGCTCTCTGTGTCCATTTGCTGTGTGTTCTTCTGTGTCTGCTTGTATTCTCTTTAGGTGGTGCTGGGAACCAATCCCAGGAACTTCTGGAATGGGAGAGAGGCACTCAATCTCCTGTGCCACCTCAGCTCCCTGGTCTGCTGCATCTCCCATTGTCTCTCCTCTGTGTCTCTTTTTATTGTGTCATCTTGCTGAGCCAGCACTCCACATGGGCCAAAACTCCTTGCAGGCCAGGACTCTGCATGGGCCAGCTCTCTGCTTGGGCCAGCTTGCCTTCACAAGGAGGCCCCAGGAATTGAACCCTTCACCTAAATCCACTAACCTTAAGAGTCTAGTTATCTCCAATGCAGTGAATTCACTGAATTCATCCTACAAGATTCCTCAACAAACTCCCTGATTCCTTTCTTCTAAAATTTATCTCTCTCCTGGTCTCCTAGTTCACCATGTTCACTTGGATTCCTCTGATACCAGTTTCTAGGTATTTGCAAGCTCTTTATGAAACATTAATTATTGGAACTCTGCAGGACTTACTCTCAGCCCTTCCTTTTCTTCTCCCTCTCTACCTAGGCAATATCTTACATTCCTTTGACCTCAAATATCCTCTTTATGTTTATACCACATAACTTTCCAGTCTAAATCTTATATCAGATGCCAAGACCTAACCACAAAATTCTCCACTGGGATATTTTGGAGTTTCCTCATTAATCATGTAGATGGAATTTTGAAAGCTTGTCTTTAATAATTCAAACCTTAACAAGTGACCATACCTATCACCCAATGCCTTGAGTTAAAAAACCTTAGAGTAATTCTTGGTATAAAATATCTGTATTTTTAAGAGTTTTCCATCTCCAAAGATGAAATAGTTCTAGATTATGTATTCAAAGCATCCTTGCATTTTTTCCCCTTTAAATGTAGCTCTTAAACACCACAGTTCCTGACTGCTTTATTTGCTAGTATAACTTCACATCCTTGGACAGGCATAGCTCAGTGTCAACCTGCAACATCACATTTCTGACAGAAAGGTATCATCAATTGCCCTCAAGAATTGTTTTTGTGTGACTAGGCTGAAATCTTATACGACTATAAAAGAAAACCATGAATATTGAGTTATTGATTACCTAAAATACATGCCAATAAAATAATACAGAATACAAATTTAAAAATTTCAGAATGGAGAATTAAAAAAGAAAGAAAAACATTACTTTGAAATCAAATGCTTATACCTAAAATTAAAATACATTGCTTGATTTTGCTTTTGAAGTAGTGTTTTTTTCCATACGTCAAGATATGCCTGGAGATTTTCATACTTCTAATTTTAAAAAATAGTCAATGCTAGTAGTAGGATTACTATTTTGGATGATTGGGAAATTCTGGTAATGGGTGTTTGTTAGCGTAGCACAACATTTTGCATATGATTAATCCCACTGAATTATATTCTGGGGAGTGGTTGAGTTGGGAAAGTTTATATTGTATATATGTTTCTACAATTAAAAGAGAAAGAAACTAAAGGGACAGTGACAGTTGAATGCATTACATGATCCTGGACTGGATCTAATTTAAAAAAATGAGTGCACATCCTATTTATAGGGAAATCAATCATGAAACTAGATTATTCATTCTGGGAATCCCTAATATTTTGAAGCTTACAAGATTTTACAGTTTTTAAAACATCAGCAAAATCTGACATAAAGAGACATGGAATGATCTTTCCTTTGCTCAGTAGGAAGATATGTGTACTTCAAAACAATGAAAATGTTTTTCTTTGAATATATATTGTCAGCAAAAGTAGTTCATCTTATACAGACTATAGTGATGCCCAGATCCTGAGAGAATGTTGGTAGATTATAATTCCTCTTAGAAATTAAGAGTAGCAGGGACTTTCTTCCTATAGACACTCTAGAATAATTGCCCAGCACAAAATCCACATAACAGTGAAACCTCTGGGCAAAGATATGAAAGTTGATATTTAGACTTTGAGAAGGAATTAAAATACACAATCTCTTTTCCTTAAATTCAACTGTATAATTTATTTAATTTGAGGGTAAATATTGTGTTAAAGAAACCATGCCCTGACTAGTTATATCTTCACTGTAATCTGAATTAATCAGGGTATATCTTCTAGGTTACAGGACTGCATAAAAAGAAAGTCCTCCAAGAGGGCTCTGCCATATTCTCTAAGGGAACAGCAACAGTCCCCCAAGTGCAGGGGCAGTGACTGGCAAAGGAGGATGATCCACTGATGGACCCTTGATATTGATGACTAGACTTATGAGACTTTGCCCTGGAAATAGAAACTTAGCCTACTGTTATGGGGTGCCTAAGGGTTGCCTCCTGAGAATCTCCTTGTTGCTCAAATGTGGCCTCTCACTAAGCCAAACTCAGCATATGAATACATTACCATCCCCTCAGTGTGGGACATGTCTCCCAGGGATGAGCCTCCCTGGCACTGAGGGACTGCTACAAAGAACCAACTAGTAATGCAACTGGAAAAAGACCTCAAATAAAAGGGGGAAAAGGTAAAGGCAAATGAGTTTATATGGCTAATAGACTTCAAAGTGAGTTGGGAGGTCATCCCAGAGGTAATGCTTATGCACATCTCAGCAGGATCTCATAGACTGCCAAAGTGGATACTACCCCAAATAGTGGGGCTCCTGATGGCTCTGAAGACACCCAATCCTATGGTCAGGGTGGATAGCTCCGGAGTTTGGTGCATTGCCAGTGGGCCCTACCTTGATGTTTGTGCTCCCAAGAGTGACAGAGTTGGACTCAGTTATGTCTTCCCTGCACATGGCTCATCTGTCCCTTCCATTTAAACCTATACTTGGTGCTGGAGTTTGTAGGTATATGTCCAGAGACTTGAGTCTTTGGGCTGTCCATGTGCCAGCTGAGCCCAGAACCTTGGCAGAGTTGCAAAACCTACTCTACAGCTCATTGGACACACCCAGGACAACTGGTGGGGAGATAATGATGGACAACAGCCATCACAGGGAATGGAGAGAGTCTGCAGCTGCAGGCAGGATAACCCCATCCCTCAACTACATGGGATATAAGTACCCTCTCAATTGGAGGTGGAGTGGACATCACCATCCCAGAATCCTTGGGATTGGGGAAAGAACTATGGACTAGAGTGGACTTACTGGTATTCTACTGTAGACATATTGTGTTTCTAGCAATGGAAGAAATTACAACATTGATGTGGAGCCAGTGGCCACTGGAGGCTCTAGGGGCAGGGAGAGGGAAAAACAATTGTAATGCATGGGCTTTTTTCAGGACTTGGGGATCATCCTGAGTGATGTTGCAATGACAGATATAGGCCATTTTATATCATCACACAACATGTAGAACTGTGTGGGAGAGAGTGTAGACTACCATGTGAACTATGGTCCATGCTTTATGGCAAAAAAAACAGTATATGTTTATCAATTGCAATGAATGTGCCACACTAATGAAGGATGTTCATGTTTGAGTGTGTGAGAGGTATGGGGAGTGGGGCATATGGGAATCCCTATATCTTTTGTGTAACATTTATGTAAACTATCTTTTAAAAAATAATAATAATTTTTAAAAAGTTGTTCAGGAGACACACACGCACAAAAGAAAGTCCTCCAAGAAAATGATCCTTTTTCTAGAGAGAAAGAAGCTCTGAGCACTGGAATGTGGTGAAAGCTTCATGAATCAGTGATAGTTTTGTTGAAGTTTTTGGTCATTTGTGTTGTGGTGAGTAAGGAAGAGAATTTTAACCACCAGAAGCAGTCCTTATTTATTTAGTAAATGATCTTGTTAGTGAGAATGTAATTGTTGGATATGAATGCAGGCATTTAGGTACAGGCCACCTGAGGTCAGGTTATGTTCTGTAGATAAAAAATTCCTCTGGATTTATAATTCATTAGTATTTTTCAAAGGGAAACTTGAATAGTTTTATGTAGTTCCACCAGTATGAGATACAGATAAGCAAACAAATAAATGAATAATGACATATTATAGAGTAACCTGAAGGAAAGGAACTCTGTGCTTAGATCTGAGTCAACATCTTCCTCATGTTCTGTCTCCAGGCATCCATGGATAAGGCAGGTAATTGGAGTTTCTCCTATTGGAGACAGATATGGTAAATACTCAAAAGGACATGAAAATTGTTGTTCGTAAGTATCTATTGAAATAAGTGTGAATTATACTGGACAGTAAACATCAGGTGGGTTAGAGGCTGATGTTTGGATAGTGGATTCAATTCTGTAAAACTATCTGTGTTGTAGTAGAACCTGGGAAAGGGGTTTAATTGTGTGAGCAAACTATATGAAGAGATTTTGACAATAGGGTGAGGACTCTAATTATCAAAACCAGGGGTGACATTACTGGTAAAACCTAGGTGTAATTCTTAAGGAATTTGAACTGGGGAGAGAGGCAGAGAAAATTCAAACTCTGGCTGTCTTTTTCTAGGCAGGTAATTTTAAACATTACTAAAGATTTCTGAGCCTCTGTTTATGTAATTTTTTAAATAGGTAAATTGGCCTTAGTCAGCAAGGTTACTTTGAGAATTAAATTAACAAATATGTAAACCTCCAAGCACATTTAAAACAATCATTGTTTTTCTGGGGTCAGGTACAAATGGATACGTTAATATGACTTCTGTTTCTGATAATATCATTTTTCCATTAAATGCAGGTACTTATTAACAGTGCTTTTGGGGAGAATTGACAGTATAGAAGACATTTCACATTATAAATTATGAAATTCAGGGATGTTACTGCTAAAGATAATTAATATAAGATTTCTGCTTCCACTTTACTAAAATATCATATTGAGAAAATAGCTTTTCTCCCAAACTCTTCATCCCACATTATGTAAGCCTCCTAGTCTATTGGAGATTTTGAGACATTATGACACATGTACTGCTACTACTTTCTGATACAGGGGATTTTCAGGACTAGATTTGCATAATGGGAACCTTTGATCTCTCCAATGGAACAAGTCCTTGAATGGATAAACCCCATAATGAAATACATTTTTCAGTATCTTGGATGATTCCCAAGTCCAGTGGGAGGATATCTAGAACTTAGTGTTGAGAGAGTGATATTGTTAGACATCCTGTGTGGAAGAACCAAAATAATTTAGGCAAGTGTACTCAGAAGGAAATTTGTGAGGTAAAACAGGAAGGGAGTGAGAGTACAGAGGGCTGGGATGGATGAGTCATAAGACAGGAATACTCATATCTGAAAAATTCCAGATTGGTTTCTCTGTAGGTAGAGACCCAATGTTGTGGAATCAGGGAGGGAATTGAAAATGTCTGAACAAAATGGGCTGGTGGAATATCTAAAACTCAATAATTTTCATGTCTTTATCTGTACAATGAAGGTATCCATGTCTTCTTTATTATCCAGAGTAGCCAAGACCTTCTTAATTTTTACCCTAGGAGAGGAGGTTCCTCCCCCTTTTTCTCTTGGAGCACACTTCATGTTTGTATTGATTGGCCCATAGTTACTTCCAGGTAAGGGTTGGGATTCTAGGCAGATGGGTCTGGAAATTGGGGGAAAGACAAGCATCTCAGCTTCTTTCTCAATTATCAACTTTTTTCACTTAGTGCTTATTTGGTTGTGATTGAAAACCCAGAGGAAGACTGTTGTAAGCTGAAGTATTGACAATGCTGCCATTAATGAGTAAGGAATTCCTATTTCTATTGAAATTACCCATGTGTTGTCAGCAGATGGGCAGGTTTCTCCTATTGGCATGAATACTCTATTCCAGGGTTTCTTAATCTTTTTTGTTCCACAGATCCCTTTGCCAGTCAGGTGAAAACCACAGACTCTTTACTAAGTCCACACTATACTGTGTATTATTTAATAAATATATCACACCCACACAAACATGTCCCTACAAGAATAATGTTGTTTTTTTTAAATTTAAATTCAAGCTTATGGACCCCTTGTAAAGAATCCCTGCTCTAAGCTCATTTAGGAGATATTCAAGAATCTGAGCTGCAGTTAAGTACATGGAGGCCTCTGGGATGGTGTTGATAGGTTAGGATTTGATGAATAAGTAATCTCCTTTCCAACATTACATGAATTTGTTCCAGAGTCCATAAGACTCTAGATCCACT
>JAQZBX010075359.1:0-14609 GCA_029593785.1 Cabassous unicinctus
ATCGGCTTAAAGATTGACCTCTAACGCAGAATTCCTGAGGCGAGGAGCAGTAAAAGTAGGGAGATCTTTAGTGTTGAAGCCCCGGCTAAAGCACGATTCGGGCCAGGGTCCCTGCAGCCCCTCCCTCCCGCGCACACACCTGCCTCTCCAGCCTCCGAGGGGCTCAGCTCTGACTCCCACGCCAGCCGGCCCACAAAGCCCACTCGGGTTCTAAGAACGGTCGGGGAACGTACCGACCCCGGGGCAGACCGCCAGCTCGCGACCCTCGCCCGGCTCAGCTCAGGGCGGTTCCGCCGAAACCCGCCGGCCGCCCCGCCCCTCCGGGTAGGTCGGAGCCGCAGGCGAGGGCCGCCCCCGGCGCGACCAGCGAGGGTCAGAGCCGCGAGGCCTCGCCGCCTCCGCAGGCCGAGGCCGCTCCAGCCGCGGGCGCGGGTCCCCAAGAGTCGTGAGGGCGCGGGCGGGGCTGCCGGTCTCGCGCTTACCTGGGCTGGGGGCTCGCGGCGCTGAAGGGCGCGGGGCGCCGGCGACTTCGGGAGGGGTCGGAGTAAGGCTGAGGAGGGGAAGCCCCTCGAGAGACGCCGAGAAATGGCGGACAGGGGACGCGCGCCCACCGGGTGATCCCCTGAGAAGCGCGGCCGCGACTCCCGCCCCTTAAAGCCCCCTGCAAATCCCGCCCCCGGGGGGCGGTCTGCGCTGGGCTTAAGATGGCCATGGCTCCGCCCCGGAAGTCGCCGCGCGGGCGGGACTCGGCTTAAACTGGCCATGCCGGGGGCCCGCGCTGCCGGAGCCGGCGCCTGCTGGCTGGCGTCAACAACTGCTTTAAGAGGCGCGGCCGGAACCCAGGCCCGGTGACCAGATCAACACCGTCGGAGCGGGTGAGCGCCAGCAGCTCAACGCCAAATGAGTCCCGCTGTGGGGTCCCAGCCGCAGGTGCTTGGGAGCCTGGCCCCCCAGAAACTCATCCATTTGCTCACGAAATTAATTCAGTCAGCACATGCTTACTACAGCCTAGTACATGCCTGGACCCCCAGCTTTAGGGGTTAAAAAAGACTTAAGTCCCTGATGTTAAAGGAACTTGCCTTCCAGTGGGAAGAGAAACAGTAAAGAAACATAGGTCAAATGGTGATACGAGTCTTGAAGAAAAATAAAACCAAGAAAAGGAAATGAGAAGCTTGCTATTGAATCTAGAGTGGTGGGAGGCCCTCTGGGACAAGGTGCCAATTTATCCACTCATGCTACAAATAATTTATTGAAAGGCCTTCCTTGGGCCGGGCTGTACTTTAGATACTGGGAATACCAATAAACAAGACTGACAAAAGTCCCTTTCAGAGCTTAGATTTGAGCAGAAGAGACAGAAAATAAATGAGATAATTGGTAAAATATAGAGTGTGCTAGATGTTGGTGAATGCTGAAGAGAAAAATAGAGCAAAGATACAGATAAGGAATGAGGGGTTGCAATGTCAGATAGCCGGACTATAAGGAAGGTGGAAGGGCTCAAGAGGAAGGTGGCATTTGAGTGAGGATGAGGGGCTGTGGGCCTCTGGCAGAAGGAAAGTCAAACGGGCAGCTGCAAGCAAAGGCCCTGAGAGCCGATGGGTAAGGCTAGCTGGTTCAAGGCAAGCCAGTGTGGGTGAGAGGTGAGGGAGCAACCAGAAGAGCCGGGGAGATGACAAGTCAGAAAGGAAAGGGGCTGTGGGTGTAGGGACTGTGGGACCTAGCCAGAGCTCTGACTGAGGTGGGAGCCACTGGGGGATGAGGTGTTACGTTGAGGATCACCCTGGCTGGAATGAGAAGAGATGATTTAGCCTTGTGGTGGTTTGAAGTTATATGAACCTCAGGAAAACATGCTCTTAAAGTTAATCCATTCCTATGGGTGTGAACCCATTGTTAGTAGGACCTTTTGATGAGGCTATTTCAGTTAAGGTGTGACTCATCTCAAACAGGATGGGTCTTAATCCTATTACTGGAGTCCTTTATAAGAGAATGGAATTCAGACAGATAGAAAGCCACAGAAGCAAGAAGCTGGAATCAACTGAATTCAGAAGAAAAGGGAAAGAACAACAGATGCCGCCAAATGCCTCGCCATGTGGCAGAGGAGTCAAGGATTGCCATCTGCCTGTCTTTGGGAAGAAAGCATCGCCTTGATTATGCCTTGATTTGGACATTTTCCCAGGCTCAAACTGAAAGCTAATAAATTCCCATTGTTCAAGCTGAACCACTTCACGATATTTTGCTTTAAGTAGCCCAAGAAACTAAAACAAATTTTGGTGCCAGGAGAGTGAGATGCTGCTGTTGCAAATTAGATAATGGAATTAGATAATGATTAGCGATTGAAAAAATTGTGAGGCACTTGATAGAAAAGGCTTAGATTGCTTTGAAGAGACTCTTGGTAGAAATACAGAGCTAATGGTACTTCTGATGAGTCCTTAGAAGAAAATGATGAATGTGTTTTAAAAGTGGCAGCGAACTTGGCAAAATTGAGTTCTGATGTTGGATGGAAGGCAGAATTTGAAAGTGACGAGCATGGATATATAGCTGAGGAGATTTCCAAACTAAATGTGGAAAGTGCGGCCTGGCTTCTCCTTGTAGCTTATAATAAAATGCCAGAGGAAAGGACTAAGCTGAGAATTGCACTCATGGGCACAAAGAAACAAGAAATTGATGGTTTTTTAAATTTTGAGTTTCTGGAAAGCAGGTCCCCAGAGAACAGTGCTCCATATGGGAGTTTAAACATGGATCCAGTCAGCAATTTCCGTGGAAGTCAGGATTGGAAATGCAGTTATCCAGGAAGGTTCTGTGGAAAGTCCTTTTATCTGATATTCTGGACCCCTGTGTGCTACATATAAAACAAAACAAATTCTTTGTGGGATCTGTATGAACAGAACCACTGCCAGCCTGGACTAAAAGGGACAAAAAAGGGACAGATTGAAGGAAAAATCACTTCAAGCGCAGAACCATGGAAGCTGAGGTCTGGACCACAGATATCTTCTTGGGCCAAAAGAGCAGGCCCACTCTTGTGTATGGAGAAGGTGCATCTGCCCCAGAGCTTGGAGAGGGCAGGACTTCCTCCCTGTTTTTTAGGAAGAGTGCTGGCACTCCAGTGTTCTCACAGGGTGGACCCTATTCCCTGGGGCTTGTGGAAAATCTGGCTATCACTCCAATGCTTAAAGAGTGTAGAGCCTTCACCCCAGTGTTCTGGGAAAGCATGGCAGCAATACAAGCATGCAGAAGAGGTGGGGCTGCCACTTCATCAACCCCTGAGGACAAAACATCATTCCATAGATGACTCCCAGACCTTGAAATCTAATGAAGTTTGCCCTGCTGGGTTTCGGAATTGTCTGTGACTGGTAACCCCTGTTTTCCCTCCAACTTCTCCTTATGGCAATGGGAATGTTTATCTTATGCTATGCCTCCTTTGTATATTGCGAGCAAATAACTTGTTCACTAAGTTTTACAGGTCCACAGACAGAGGGAAATTGTGCCCCAGGACAAACGACACTCATAACTGATTTTGATGAGACTTTGTACTTAGTGTTACTGAAATAGCTTAAGGCTTTTGGGATATTGTGATGCAATGAATGTATTTTGTATGTAGAAAAAAATATGTCTTTTGGGAGTCCAGAGGGTGGAGTGTGCTGGTTTGGAGATGTATGTCCCCCAGAAAAACATGTTCTTAAAGTTAATCCATTCCTGTGGTTGTGAACCCACTGTAAGTAGGAACTTTTGATGAGGCTACTTCAGCTAAGGTGTGGCCCACCTCAATCAGGATGGGTCTTGACTCTATTACTGGAGTCCTTTAGAACTGAAATAAATACAGAGAGAAAAAGAAAGCCACAGAAGGGAGAAGCTGAAATCAAGGGAACCCAGAAAAAAAGGGAGAGACCAGCAGGTGCTGCTGTGTGTCTTGCCACGTGGCAGAGGAGCCACGGATTGCTGGCAGCTGGTCTTCGGGTAGAAAGCAACCCTTGGTGAAGCCCTGATTTGAACATTTTCCCAGCCTCAGAACTCTGAATAAATTCTCATTGTTTAAGCCAACCCATTTCATGGTATTTGTTGAAGCAGCCTAGGAAACTAAAACCTGCCCCATCTTTGCACAGCTGAAAGCCAGGTCACCCTCTTTCTCTGGGATTTGTTTCCTCATCATAAGAAGTGTGCTAATGAGACAAATGCCACCAGATGAGGGGAACTTGGTGCAGCAATAGCACTACTAGGAGACTGCAGCCTTTTCAGCCGTTGTCCCTGTCCCTCCTGCAGGGCACAGATCATCCTGTGTGTCCTCCATCAATCAGAGTGAGACTCAAATTCAGCAACGGCAGTCCTTTCTTCAGCTCAGCAGTGGACCCAGGGATCTACGATTGGTCCCCCTTCACTCCTTCACGTGTCCTGTATTTTAATTTTACTTAGCCTCTACATCCAGAGAAAGGCCTCCAGTTGCCACCGCTTTCTTTTAATCCTGTCTCCAGTCCATCTTCCTCCCTGCAGTCAGAGTCCTCTGGGTGCAACACCCGCCTGGCCAATTGGCTACCCCCATCATTCTGAGGTCTGCAGGCAGAAGGCCAGCCTCCGGGTCCCAGCGCACAGCCTCACCTCCATTCTGTCCTCCACTCCCCAGCCTGGCCCCTGGCCAGGTACATGCCTGCCATTTGACCTCTGTACCTTTGTTCTTCTGCCTGAAATGGTCTCCTGCTGCTTTGCTTAAGGAGGCACGGCCTCAGGGAAGTCTTTCCAGATGACCAGTCTGACCAGCGGAGGTCCTCTGCTGTCCTCACCTTTGCCAGAGTTCTTGCCACAAGCTACCTTAATGGCTTGTTTGCATCACTACCTCCTAGAGGGCAGGGATTCTACTTTATTTATCGTTGTAGCCCCAACACTTAACATAGCCCACTTCCTTCTGGTACACCTAGCTATGCAATAAATTCTTGAGAATTGAATTCTGTGAAGTCTTACTGTGTTCATGTGACACTGGACACAATACTTTAGAGGAGGCAGTTGGAGAAGGCTCAGCACATCCATCACTTGCCTCAGGGGAACAGATTTAAAGCAACTCCTTTGAGACACCCCACTTCCCATCTTCCCACTCCCTTCCCAGAAGGGCCCCTTCCCTCCAGAATTTTATAATTTAAAACATTCATCAAATTCCCCTCATCCTGCTCAGGATCAGCAGAGAGCCCAGAGAACAAGTGGGACCTGTCTTCAAAAGAAGAGAAGCACCTGAGGTGAGGGGCATGAAGGAGACATCCCAGAAGAACAGGTGGGATGGGAGCTGGCCCTTGAAGGAAGTTGTGAGAAAGGTGGGAGTGTTATGGTAGGGTCTTGACAGTGGCTTTTGAATTCTTTGCCCATGAAACTCAGTAAAAATTACATTTCACATAGCAAACCACACGTGTGTGTGTGTGTGTGTGTTAAACAGAAGTTTCATGACAAATCCTACCCTTCCCAGTACATTGCATCTCATATTTTCTATTCTATTGTATTTTACTTTTTAGAAATGCTGATCCAAAGCCATTAAATTAACTTCATGACCCGTTAATGGGTTTCATGATCCGTGAAAATTTCCCAAATGAGAAACTCTGTCCTGGAGAACACAGGGGGCTGCCTTTTGGTCTAGTGCTACCACCATAGGAATAGTGATGGTGGAAGAGTTACCAAACTTCTCAGAGCCTCGGTGTCTTCATCTGTGGAATGAGAACACTTAAATACTTCTTAGCAGTATTGTAAACATTGAAGAGGGGAGGTGAGGAAAGGAGTGTTGGGAACTCTCATTTGATGTGTGCTGGGTGCCTTTAAAAATCTTTGATCATTGAAACCTCACATCCAGCCTGTGAGAAGTACATTTGGCAGATGAAGAAATTGAAGCTCAGAGAAGTTCTGTGACTTTCCCAGGGTGACCCAGAAGATGGTGGGACAGAACTCGGATCTCACCCCATGTCTAAGGCAACTGCTTCCCACTGTGCCTTATTGTTTTTAAATGAGAAGAAACTCAAGAAACTGCTTTGCAAACATTTATTTATTTTTTAAAACGTTTTTTTTTTTAAGATTTATTTATCTGCCCTCCCCACCCCCCCATTTTCTGCTCTCTGTGTCCATTTGCTGTGTGTTCTTCTGTGTCTGCTTG
Organism: Cabassous unicinctus; assembly: GCA_029593785.1. Taxonomy (NCBI): domain Eukaryota; kingdom Metazoa; phylum Chordata; class Mammalia; order Cingulata; family Chlamyphoridae; genus Cabassous; species Cabassous unicinctus. Next base: position 6,116 of record JAQZBX010075359.1, read on the forward strand.
TCCTCTCTCTAGGAGGTACCAGGAACTGATCCTGGGACCTTCTGGAGTGGGAGAGAGGGCGTTCAATCTCTTGTACCACCTCAGCTCCCTGACCTGTTGTGTCTCTTATTGTCTCTCCTCTGTGTCTCCTTTTGTTGTGTCATCTTGCTGTGCCAGCTCTTCGTGCGAGCCAGCACTCCTGCATGGGCCAGCACTCCGCGGAGGCCAGCTCACTGCACCAGCCAGCCTGCCCTCACCAGGGGGCCCTAGGAATGGACCTCCTACATGGCAGATAGGAGCCCAATCGCTTGAGCCACATTCACTTCCCTTGCAAATGTTTAAATGTCATTAGGATGCAGTGGTATGTATGTGTGGGGGCTAGAAAGATGATCAGGCCACTGGAAAGTACAGAGTCTAAGAGCTAAGTCCGTACAGCTTTTTATTTTAAGATTCTCAGCCTGGAAGAGCCAGAAAGGTGTAATTTTCCCTTCCCAAGACTAGAAGTGTTTAAACATGCTTATTCATATGCTCCCGAAAATGATGTCTTAAAACTGAGTAATAACTCACACACTTTAAGATGTCTACATTTTTTCATAAGTGTAAAATGTCATTTCCAATACACTGTAAACATAAACAATTTTACCTACAATCATCACATCAGTTTCTTAAATATATACAGTGTAATCTAAACAGTTAGAATTTTGCCTTTGACAAAATAGAATATCAACATTTGAAGGAAGAAGATTAACATCAATTTAATGAAGCTGGTTTCCTAAAGTTTCTAGATTGCATCTGGGAACATTTTGTCCTATAATCATATAAAAGTAGATGTCGGGAAGCGGCTGTGGCTCAATTGGTTGGGCTCCCGTTTACCATGTGGAGGGCCCCAGGTTTGATTTCCCAGGCCTCCTGATGAAGGCATGCCGGCCCGAGTGGCGCATTGGGCTGACGGCCTGTGTGGTGCAGCAAGATGACACAGCAAAGGGAGACAAGCAGATACAGAGAAACACACAGCAAATGGACACAACGAGCACAAGCAGGAAGGGAGGGATAAATAAATAAAAATAAAATCTTTAAAAAATAAAGAATAAAAAAAATAAAAGTTGATGTCATCCTTTCAATTTAATCTACTTTATGGAAGTAAATAGTAAGGAAAAGAGAAGATAATTGGCTGCTAGTAAGAGCTGGGCCTACAAAAAGAGTATGCATTTCCATGAATTTAACATAACCGAACAAAATGAGAAATGCCTGAATGACAGGAAGTAAAAGTCATTCATCAAATGAAAAAAGAATAAGGATCCAGAGAAAACATACATTTCTAGTCAGTTAATAGAGATTTTTTTTTGAAGTGTGAAAAAAATGCCCAAAGAAATATAAAACTCTACTCACCTCTGATAAATGTTCTTATTTTTCAAAGATGTAATATTGATCCACTTTTTAAAAATTGAGATATAATATAGATTGAGTTATGTACCCCAGAAAAAACATGTTCTGTGTCTTTTTTTTTTTTCCTTCTGTTTTTAAGTTTATTTCTGAATTGCAAGGATTATTTCTCCCTCCCCATGTTTTTAGAATTTCCTGTATTCCCTGATTCAATCTTGGCTGCTACAACCAGACAGACAGAAAGCACAAAGACCTTCTTTTCTTGCATCTGTAGTGGAAACCTTAGCAGCAGACATTAACTGTTCCAGGTGTGTCAGAGATGCATATGTTCTGTGTCTTAACCCACATTCCTGTGGGTGTGAACCCATTGTGAAGAGGATCTCTTGAAGATGTTATTTTAGTTGAGGTGTGGCCCCACTGAATCAGGATGGATCTTTTTTTTTTTTGAGGTACCATTGCCAGAGATTAAACCCAGGACCTTGTATGTGGGAAGCCGGTGCTTAACCACTGAGCCACTTCAGCTCCCCCAGTTGGTCTCTTCACTTGTTTGCTTGCTGTTTGTTTTTGTTTTGTTTTGTTTTTAGGAGGCACCAGGAACTGAACCCGGGACCTCCCATGTGGGAAGCAGTTGCTCAACTGCGTGAGCCACATCCGCTCCCCAAGGATGTATCTTAATCCTATTCCTGGAGGTCTTAGAAAGCCATGGGGAGGAGCCAGAAGCTAGAAACTAACAGAACCCAGAAGAGAAATAAGAGGATGTCATCATGTGATGGGGAAGCCAAGGAACCTAAGGTTTGCTGGCCAGCGAAACGCTGCCATCCCCAGAAGGAAGCAAGCCATGAGCCAATAAATTCCTGTTGTTAAGCCAACTTATTGTGTGGTGTTTAGCATGGCAGCTGGGAAACTAAGACAATATACATACAATAAAATTCATTCTTTTAAAGTGTACACTTTGGTGGCTTTCAGTATATTCACAAGGTTGTGCAACCATCATCACTATCTAATTCCAAAACATTTTCATCACCCCAAAAGAAAACCCTGTACCCATTAGCAGTCACTCCCTATTCCTCAGCCCCTGGTAAACACTAATTTACTTTCTGTGACTATGGATTTGCTCATTCTGGAAATTTCATATGAATAGACTCATACAACCTGTAGCCTTCTTTTCTATCTTCTTTCACTTACCATAATGTTTTCAAGGTTCATCCATGTTGTACCATGGATTAGCACTTCATTTCTTTTTATGGCTGAATCATAGTCCATTGTATAAATATACCATATTTTGTTTCCATTCATCAAGTGATGGATATTTGGATTGTGTTTCCAATTTTTGGCTTAATGAATAATGCCACTGTAAACATACATGTACAAGTTTTTGCATGAATATATGTTTTCAGTTCTCTTGGGTATATACCTAGGAGAGGAATAGCTGGGTCATATAGTAACCCTGTGTTTAACTTTCTAAAGAAATGCCACACTGATTGCATCATTCTACATTCCCACCAGTAATGAAAGAGAGTTCCAATTTCTCCACATCCACACAACATTCTGTTTTTGTTGTTGTTGTTGTTGTTGTTTTAATTCTAGCCATCCTACTTGGGCGTTGGGACCTGAACATGGCTTTCTGTGGGACATTATACAATCCCCAATAATCACATTAACAGAATAAAGGATTAAGAAAAAACACAAGTATTTCATTTGCAAACAGAAAAATCATTTAACAAAATTCAACACCCTTTCATGTTAAAAATAATCTATGAATCCAAGGGATCTTCCACAATATGATAAAGGTCATGTATGAAAAACCCACATCCTACTCACAGATTGAAATCTTTTGCCATAAGACCAGAAAGAAGACAAAGATAACAGCTTTTATCACTTCTCTTCAATGTATTACCGGAAGTTCTAGCCAGAACAATTAGGCAAGATAAAGAAATAAATGGAATCCAAATTGGAAAGGAAGAAGTGAAATTATCTCTTTTTGCAGGTGACATGATGTTATATATATAAAAATACTAAAGAATCCCCCCAAAATAAAAAATCTTTTAGAGCTAATAAAGTCAGCAAAGTTATAGAATACAAAATCAACCTGCAAAAATCAGTTGTATATCTATAAACTAGCAATGAACAAACCAAGTAGGAAATTAAGAAACCAATTCCATTTATAATAGTATCAAAAAGAATTAAATAGGGAAGCGGGTGTGGCTCAATGGATAGAGCCCCCGTTTACCATATGGGAGGCCCGGGTTCGCTTCCCGAGACCTGCTTGTGAGGGCACGCCGGCCTGAGCGGTGCGTGGACTGATTGGCAAGACCTCACAGCAAGGGGGAGATAAGCAGACACAGAGAAGACACGCAGCGAATGGACACAGCAACACGAGCGGCAAGGGGGGGATAAATAAATAAAATAAATAAATCTTTAAAAAAAGAATTAAATACTTAGGATTGAATTTAACCAAGGAGGTGCAAGACTTAAACAATGAAAACTGTAAAACATGACTGAAACAAACTAAAGACCTAAATAAATGGAAAGACATCCCAAGTTCATGTATGGCAGATAATATTATTAAGAAGACAATTCACATTTATGTAATCTAAGTATCTTTTAAAAAATAAAAACACATATTATTTTTTAAAAAGAAGACAATTCTACTCGAAGTGGTCTACAGAATTGGTGCAAATCCTATTAAAATCTAATAGTGTTGGTTGTTTTGTTTTTTTTTTTTCTTCAGAAATAAAAATCCCATCCTAAAATTGATATATAATTTTAAGGGATCCCAAAAAGCCAAAAAAGCTTGAAAAAGAAGAACAACATTGGAGAAATCCCACTTCCCAATTTCAAAACTTATTACAAAACTACAGTAATCAATACAGTGTGGGAGAGTGGATGTAGCTCAAATGGCTGAGCTCCTGCTTCCCATGCATGAGGTCCCAGGTTTAATCCCCAGTACCTCCTAAAAACAAACAAACAAAAACCCCAACTCTTATTGGGGAGTGGATATAACTCTGTAGTTGAGCATCTGCTTCCAGTGTACCAGATCCTGGCTTCAATCCCCAGTACCTCCTGAAAACAAACAAAAACAGTGTGAAACAAACAAACAAACAAACAAGCAAACAAAAAACAGTGTGGTACCAGCATGAAGATAGTCATATAATCAATGGAATAGAGAGCCCACACATATAAAGTCAATTGATGACAATGTTACCAAGGCAATTCAATGAAAAAAGAACAGCCATTTCAAAAACGGGCTGTGAAAGCTAGATATTCATATGCAAACAAGTGAGTTAGAAACTTACTTTATACCATTTACAAAAAATTAACTCAAAATTGATCAAAAACCTAAATTTAGGGACTAAAATTATAAAACTCTTAGAAGAAAATATAGCTGAAAATCTTCATGACTTTTGATTTGGCAATAGTTTCTTAAATATGACATCAAAAGCATAGGAAAGGAAAGAAAAAAATAGAAAAACTGGACTTTGTCAAAATTACAAATGTTTGCGCATCAAAGAATGTTATCGGAGTTGGGTGGGGTAGAGATTAGGGGGCCGTAGTCGGGGGTGGTGGGAGAAGGAGGAGGCGGGCGAATCACTTATAAATGGTGCCGAAGCAGGACCCCAAGCCTAAATTCCAGGAGGGTGAGCGAATGCTGTGCTTTCATGGGCCTCTGCTTTATGAAGCAAAGTGTGTAAAGGTTGCCATAAAGGACAAACAAGTGAAATACTTTATACATTACAGTGGGTGGAATTAAAACTGGGATGAATGGGTTCCAGAAAGCAGAGTACTCAAATACATGAACACCAATTGGCAGAAACAGAGAGAACTTCAAAAAGCAAATCAGGAGCAATATGCAGAGGGGAAGATGAGAGGGGCTGCCCCAGGAAAGAAGACATCTGGTCTGTAGCAGAAAAACGTTGAAGTGAAAACAAAAGAGAACAAACAGAAAGCACCTGGAAATGGAGATGTTGGTAGAACCAGTAAGACACCTCAGCCTCCTCAGAAGAAAAGGGCCCGAGTAGATTCAACTGTTGAAAACGAGGAAACACTCACGAACAGAGTTGAAGTTAAAGTAAAGATTCCTCAAGAACTAAAACCATGGCTTGTTGATGGTTAGGACTTAATTACCAGGCAAAAACAGCTCTTTTATCTTCCTGCCAAGAAGAAGGTGGATTCCATTCTAAAGGATTATACAAATTACAAGAAATCGCAGGGAAACACAGATAAGGAATATGCTGTTAATGAAATTGTGGCAGGGATAAAAGAATATTTCAATGTAATGTTGGGCATTCAGCTGCTCTACAAATTTGAGAGACCTCAGTATGCTGAAATCCTTGCAGATCACCCTGATGCACCCATGTCCCAGGTTTATGGAGCGCCACATCTACTGAGATTATTTGTACAAATTGGAGCAATGTTGGCCTATTCACTTCTGGATGAGAAGAGCCTTGCTTTATTACTGAACTATCTTCAAGATTTCCTAAAATATCTGGCAAAGAATTCTGCAACTCTGTTTAGTGCCAGCCATTATGAAGTGGCTCCTCCTGAGTACCATCAGAAAGCTGTGTGAGACTGCTGACACTTCTGTTTGAATCTCTCTGTTAACCCGTTTTTCTTCCTAGTCCTTCTCTTGTACAAATGTGCTTTGAAAATGTTAGTGTGTAACAGAATTTATGTATGTTTGTCTTCTGTTTAATTTTAAACAGAGAAAATAAAAGGGGTTATACTCCTTTAAAAAAAAAAAGAATGTTATCAAGAAAGTAAAAAGACAACTTTATAGAATGAGATAAAATAGTTGCAAATCATATATGTGATAAAGGTTTAATATCTAGACTATATAAATAATTCTTACAACTCATAACAAAAAGACAAACCAATTAAAAAATGGGCAAAAGACTTGAACAGACATTTCTCCAAAGAAAAATATATAAATTGTTAATAGGTACAACAAGTATTGGCAAGAATGTAGAGAAATTGGAACCCTTGTGATTGTTTGTGGTTATATAAAATGATGCAGCCACTCTGGAAAACACTTGGCAGTTCCTCAAAAGGTCAAGCATAGAAAAAAAAGAAAAAAGGTTAAACATAGAATTATCATATGACCCAGCAATTCCACTACAAAAGTGCAAAAGCAGGACTCAAACAGATACTTGTATACCAAGGTTCACAGGGGCATTTATTCACAATAGCCAAAGGTGGAAGCAACCCAATAGATGAATAAATACACAAAATGTGGTATACACATACAATGGGATATTATTCAGCCATAAAATGTAATAATGTCCTGTGCATGGTTAAACCTTGAAACAATTATGTGAAGTGAAATAAACCAGATACAAAAGGACAAATATTGAATGATTCCACTTATATGAAATATCTAGGAAAACAAATTCATAAAGATAGAAGGTAGATTAGAAGTTACCAGGTGCTGGGCAGATGGAGAAATGGGAATTTATTATTGCTTGATGGGCACAGTTTGTTTGGAATGATGAAAAGGTTTTGATAACAGATGGTACAAATGATAAAATTACATTGTAAATGTAATAATGCCACTGAATTGTACACTAAAAATGGTTAAAAGAGCAAATTTTATGATATATATATATATATTTAATTTTAAAAATAATTGAAATAGAAATTAGACATCTCCAGATAAGCAAAAGCTGAGAGATCTTATTATCAGTAGACTTGTCCTACAAGTAATTCTAAAGGGATTCTTTCAGATTCAGAGCAACTCGAATCTACGTGAAGAAATAAAGAGCACTGCTAATGGTAACTACATAGGTAAATATAAAAGGCAGTATAAATTTTTTTAATTGTAACTTTTTTTCTACTATGTGATTTAAAAGAATAATTAATACTCAATAAAAACAAAATAAGGCAAGAAAAAAGGAAAAGAGAAGCAGGAATAAATGAAACAAAAAGCAAGATTTTTCTGCTTTTATTCAGAATAACCATACTGATAATCACATTAAATGTAAATGGTCTAAAAAAGCAGATCAGAAGTTTCTGGGGTTGAAGGTAAAGAGAGGGAAGGTCTGCAAAAAAGCATGAGGAATTTCAGGGGAGTGATGGAAATTTTCTACATTTTGAATGTGGTGCTGGTCTTATGGGTATATAAAACTATCAAAAATCATCGAATACTACACTTTAAATGCATGCACTTTGTTATAAGTAATTATTGCTCAAAAAATATGTACATATTTTGTTAGCTTTATCCAAAGTATAAATACTTTGGTGATTTTGTAATTTTTTTTTTTTTTTTACATAAATGGACTCAATTATAATAGGCTAGAGATATTTCAAATTATGGAGCTTCTACTGGTCTTTCAATTCCTTCAGTTTCCTGATGGTGGACTTTACTCTGGCTGCAGAGCTGGTGTTGAATGTCCAGGCCCCACCTGCTACTGTTTTCATGCAGAAACCCCAGTGCCAGATCCCCACAGTTCATCTTTTCATTTTGGCTTTGCCACCGGAGGAGCAAGTATACTTAGTGCATAGGCTGATTTCAATTTTCTTTACCATTATTCTGAGGAAGGTACCATAATGGGCCTCAAACTTACTAACAATGTCAAGTTTCTTGATGCATTTAGATATGTTGCTGCAAACTACCCCTGAGCCCAGAGACGAAGAGGCATAGTGCTATATATCGTACTTTAAAATAGCAATAGCAATGGTTTGTAGCTATTATATATAGAGAAATACAATTGATGTTTATAAGATCATGACATCTGGAATTTTACTTCTTCCTATTGAATTGGTATGCCCTTTATTTCTTTTACTTTCCTTATTTTATTGAGTAGGATCTCCAGTAAATCTTCAAGACCTTGTAGTAGGTGGTGGTTTCTTGGACTTTACACCCAAAGCATGCGCAATAAAAGAAAAAATAAATGGGACCTACTCAAAATTAAACACTTTTGCACCTCAAAGGACTTTGTCAAAAGGGTGGAAAGGCAGCCAACTCAATGGGAGAAAATATTTGGAAATCACATGTTTGATAAGGATTTAATATCCATATACATAAAAAAGTTATAACTCAACAATAAAAAGACAAACGACCCAAATTTTAAAATGGGCAAAAGACTTGAGAAGACAGTTGTCCAAAGAAGAAATACAAATGGCAAAAACAAACAAA
>JAQZBX010075361.1:0-14613 GCA_029593785.1 Cabassous unicinctus
CCTATTTGCAATTTTTGAGGAATAAAAAAAATGAGAATGAGCCCCAGGTGTCATGGCTGTGAGGAATAGGGAAGTTCTCACATCTACACAAGAACAATGTATGAATTAATCAATGAATAGGAATGTCATATTTCTAGGTCTAGTCAGACTTCACTTATTTTGGCTTTTGGGGGTATGCTGACACAACGACAAGTCAGAATAACAAATTTCTTCAAAAGAAATAAAAATAGAACACAGTTACTCAAACTAACTGTTGAAGGAAAAATTTCCAAACCAAGTTTATTGCCTGGTTCCTTTTAATTCCTAGAGTTTTGAATTTTAATTATTAGCATTTTCTGTAGGTACATGAAAATGGTAAAAAGTCATTTCAATGTGACCCCTAAAGTCATATTTATCCACAGGTAGGTTGTACTTTAAGCAATCAGTATATGCCCCAGACCAAAATTATAGAACAGATGAATCGGGGCCTGATTATTCACATAGTGAAAGGATGTCTCTCTCTCTGTACCCCCCCTTCTTTCTCTCTTTCTCTCTCACAACACACACACACACACACACACACACACACACACACACACAATTGCTAACTTAAAATAATTTAAGAAAAATGTGGTTGTGGTGGTTTGGAGCTGTATGTATCCGAGAAAAACATGTTCTTAAACTTAATCTATTCCTGTGGGTGTGAACCCATTTTAAATAGGATCTTTTGACAAGGTTACTTCAGGTAACCAATCAGAATGGGTCTTGATCCTATGACAAGAGTCCTTCATAAACAGAATGAAATTCAGGCAGAAAGAGAGAAAGCCATGGGAAGCAAGAAGCTGAAGTTCACCTGAACCTGGACGAGAAGGGGGAAGCCAGGAGAGGCTGCCATATGAATTGCCATGTGACAGAGGAGCCCAGGACCAAGGATCACTGGCAGCCAGCCCCAGAACACCATACTATGGGGAGAAAGCATCGCCTTGATGACGTCTTGATTTGGACTTTTTTTCAGCCTCAAAACCATGAGCAAACAAATTCCCATTGTTAAGACAACCCATTGAAAAGTATTTGCTTGAACAGCCAAGGTAACTAAAACAGTGATCTACACATTTCCTTCAGAAAGTGAAGTAGTAAAAAAAGAATAGAAGATTAAAACTGGGGAGTGAGCTCAAGGATTGCTTAAAAGCTGATTGACTTTGACCAAGTTGCTTAATCTTTCCAGTACTCAGTTTCTTCATCTATACAATGGACATTATGATAGAATCTAACTCTTAGTGGTGTCATAGCATTACTGAAATAATCTAAAGCATGTTAAGCATTTATGTGGGTGCCTGGCACACAGTAAGAGCTCCAATAAACATCAGCTATTTATAGGTAGTCTAAAACTCTTTCATTAAAAGTAAAAAAGCAAAACAAAACAAAGCAGATTCAAGGAGATTGACTCATTCAAGGTCATGCAGCTCCTAAAAGCTGAGCTAAGACTAGAACCCTCTTCTACTGCCCAGCCCAATTCTCCTGCCCTGTGCTTTAATGGTTTGCTCATCTGGCAAACTCTTTGGACATAGATGGTGCAAATCAGAGTTATTGTAGGTGGATTTCTGAAAACAATTCTCTGAGTCCACATTACCAAGGAGGGGTTTCCCAAACATGGTGCAGGGTGCCATTTCTGGCACAATTTTCTGTACCTGGAAAAGCAGTGGTGGAAGCAGCAGCGGCAGCTGCAGCCGGAGCCTCGGCTCCATCAGTGGGGATGCCCAGGGTCTGCAGGGTGTACTCAGCTGCATAGGTCTTTGCTTCATCCACATAGGCACTTAGCTTTGGAGGCGTGAAAGGGTGGCTGGAAGGCATAGTCAGTCAGGGTATGCATTTTAAACTTGTGCTGTGGAGTCAGGTGAAAACCAAAGGCACTGCTAGCTTTTAAAGATTGGATGATGGAATTTTGGGGGGGTATTTTTCATTCTCTTTGCTATTAAAGCTTCTAAATATATATGCATGTAGGTATATTTGTCAATTGACCTAGAGCATCCACACTGGATGAGATTCCTGGGACATACTTGTAACTGATTTCATGGCATTTTAAAGGTACGTGTGCCCCACACAGAGGGGCTCCTGAGGGCTCTGGAGACACCCAGGTCCTATATAAGGGGGGATAGCTCCAGAGACTGATGCCTTATCAGTGGGATATACTTTGGAATCTGTGCTCCTGAGAGTGACAGAGTTGGACTCAACTAAGTCCTCCCTGCACATGGTCCATCAGTCCCTTCTATTCAAACCTATATGTGATGCTGGAATTTGTAGGTGTACTTCCAGAGACTGGAGCCTTTGGCCTGCCCATGTGCCGGCTGTGCCTGGAATCTTGGTGGAGCTGCAACTCCTACTCTACAGCTCAGTGGACTTACCCAAGTCACCTGGTGTGGAGATGCTGATGGACAATGGCCATCCCAGGGAATGGAGAGAGCCTGCAGCTGCAGGCAGGATAATCCCATCCATCATACCCATGGGATATAAGCCCCCTCTCACTTGGAGGTGGAGTGGACATCAGCATCCCAAACTCCTCAGGATTGGGGGAAGAGCTATGGACTAGAGTGGACTCACTGGTATTCTGTTGTAGACATAATGTGATTCAAGTAATGGAAGAAATTACAACAGTGAGGTGGAGCCAGTGGCCCCTGGGCACTTTTGGGGCAGGGAAGGGAAAAGCAGTTGTAATACAGGGGCTTTTTTGGGGCTTTGGAATTATCCTGAATGACATTACAATGACAGATATAGGCCATTTTACATCATCATATAACATGCAGAACTGTGTGGGAGAGAGTATGGTCTACAATGTGAACTATGGTCCATGCTTAGTGGCAAAGCCCCAGGATGTGTATATCCATTGCAGGTGATGTGCCACACTAATGAAAGATGTTTTCGTGGGATGTTATGGGAGGTGTGAGAGGTGGGGAACATGGGAATCCTTGTATTTTTTGTGTAACATTTATGTAATCTAAGCATCTTTTAAAATATATTTAAAAATAAATAAAGTATGTGTGAAACACAGTAGTTCCTGAAATATGTAGCAATGCAGCCACAAGATAAAATTCAGAAGGTGATACCCACTACTAGAGATGTCATATCTTTGGCCCAAATTTTTAAGTATTTTAAATAGCAATTTCATATGATTCAACCAGAATACTGCAAAGATAAAAGAGTGGGCTCTAGTTTTCATTTCTTTTATATTTTACTTCACCTGCCATTTTCCATGGAATGATTATACTTTCTACAGTCTTCATTGACTAAAGGGGTTTTAGATGCCAGCCTCATAGCGGGCACACACATTTCCACTTCACATCTCAACATTTGCATTTAAATTAAAAATTCATAGGTAGGAATGATTAAGAATTTGGAGAAGTTACGCACATTGCGGGATTCTGGCTGGTCAGAGCGGGAATGGTTATTTTGTACAAGAATAATTGTCTTTGGTCTTGTCCAATGGCAGAATGCAGCTGGTACACTGGCTGTCCCCAGTTATTTTTCTGACAAATTTCTTCTAATATCTACAAGAGGAAAAAAAAAAGATGATTTCCCCCTCAAATGTCACATTTGCATTATTTCTCCAGTTTTCAGGTTTTTAAACTCTAATATTCAGAGTTTAAGCTCATATAAAAATGGTATAAAATGCCACATGGTTTAATGACTCATACAATTTAAGCTGAACTCAATTTGAACTCCATTTAAAATGTTATATCTACTAATTCATTAAAATCATTTCCACACCATTTACTTTAATATGTTTTTAGTTCAGCCCATTAGCTGTAACTTTTTACTGAGGGTTTAATTTTATGATTTCTATTTGATACGTTTATTCCATTTTTAATAAATGGATGCTCCAGTATTTTGTTGTTGGCTTTTGTCATTATTACCCTCAATTCCTTCTGTTTATAATTGTTCAGAGAAGATAACCTAAGAATATATTCTTATTTCATCTTATTTATTCATAGAGATTTAACTTTGCATTTTCTTAAAAACAGTTAAAAATTTTAATGGACTAATATTTATTGATGACATTAATAGATGGGCATTGACAGTTGCGATGTCATTGATCAGCAAGATGGCAATATCTTTATTTGATTGGATATTTTTTTACAATTATCAGAATTTTAGCATCTTCCTGCATTTCCTTCTTCTTTGGTCATTACTCCAAACCAAATGTTCTCTATGGGCTCACATTTCCTTCATCCTGAAGCCGCTTTTGGTGGTCCACAAGCCCTGATGTCCCATTAGTCAGGAGATTCAGGTAACTGTGCAAAACAGGGCATAAGTTTGAGAAAATAGCTGTAGGCCAGAACAATGCCTGAGGAAATGTTTATGGAGCTTCTTATCTCATTTATTCTAACAGTAATTCAGGTTAAATAGTATGGCATTTTCAAGTTTATTAAATTTTTGGGTTGTTTCTATCTTCCCTGTTAACTTTTCTCTTTAATATTCTGAGTTTTGTAGCATCTCTTGTCATCTTTAAAGCATTTCTCTAAGGCTCGTGGGCAATAGCAAATTAGCTTTAGCTGGCAGCTGGTCTGCCTGCCTGTTTATGCCCACTGTGCAAACAAGTGCTAAAGGAGTGTCACCTCCAGCTACTGACTTTGGAGGGCAGTACTCACCCTTCTGCTCTTCTGGTTGGACATTCATAAGTCTACTATGGAATTGTTAAGGTCCCTCCATTGGTTGGAGGTGGCATGGTTATCAATTTCTAAGCCAGAGTTGTAGAAATTCAGAGACAAGCTCATTAAAACAGTTCCACTGGTTATAGAGATGGTTACTCACATATTAATATGTGACCAATTTCTAACCTGGGTTTAATATAAAAAGCAGAGATCTTGACTCATGCTATGGTAGTTCTCAGAACTATAACACAGCACATATTTTATTTTCTTAAAAGATTTCTAGGTATCCTTGTACTTTAATCAGGCTCTTTATTTTGGATTTTAACCCAAGAGGGATTGTATGACTAGCTTTTGTGTTCCTGGAGCAAAGCTCCATCCTTGCACTTAACAGATTTATCATAGTTATCTGTTTGTGTCATTGACTTCCACTGGATTGCCATATGATTTTCTTTATTTTACAGCAAGGATTGCATTATATTCTCTTTTACACTCTGTATTAGTCAGCCAAAAGGGGTGCTAATGCAAAAATACCAGAAATAGGTTGGTCTTTATAAAGGGTATTTATTTGGGGTAGAAGTCCACAGTTATCAGGCCATAAAGCTTAAGTTTCTTCCCTTACCAAAGTCCATTGCCACGTGTTGGAGCAAGACAGCTACAGACGTTTGCCAGGGTTCAGGCTTCTTGGGTTCCTCTCTTCCCGGGGCTGCATTTCTCTCTGGGCTCAGCACCTCTGTTTCCTCCACAAGGTCAGCTGTAGACTATGAGGCTCTCTAGGCTTTGCTTCTCTCCTCAAGGCCAGCTGTAAACTCTCAGGCGAACAGCTTGTCTCTATCCAGGGGCCTTCTCTCCTTCCTCATGACCAAGCTCCTCCACCTGCTTGCCTCCCCGGCTCCAGCATCAAAACTCCAACATCAGAACTACTCCCTGTCCTTTGCCTTGCCTTTTATATTTGATTCTCCCACCCACCAAGGGGTGGGGCTCAACTCCCTACTGACATGGCCCAATCAAAGCTCCAATTATAACTTAATCATGCCCAGATGAACAGATCAGTTTACAAGCCTAATCTAATATAGATTTTTGGAATTCATAATTACATCAAACTGCCCAATGGCTACACTCCACCCTCTGAATTCCAAAAATACATTAAATTATTCAAAAAACTTTAAATCAGTAACAATTCAAGTACAAAATCATATCATAGGCAGTTTAAAGAAATAGTTTGTCTTCGGGCAAAATCCCTTCTAGCTGTACACCTCTGAAACTTACAAAATCATTTATCTGCTTCCAATACACAAATGGACAAAGGATAAACATTTCCATTACCATAAGGAGAAACTGGGAGGTTAAACATAAGTCATGGGTCCTCTACATTTCAGTAAACCTGTAAGGCATCCTCCATTCGATTTCAAAGTCTGAGAGTCATTCTTAAGACGATGGTTTCTTCCCCTTGGGGCCACATGGGGACCCACCCTTTACACAGGCTTGCCCAATGGCCATTTTCTTGGTTCCACCCTCATCAAGCATCTGGGTGTCGACAAAGCTCTAGACCTTACCCTCCAAGAGTGTTGGGGTGATTGCCACAACTTACCCAATCTTTGGGTTAGAGTCTTAGCCCCCCTAGTACAGTGAAGTGAAGACAACATTCCCCCTAACCTTTGGCATACAGGTTCAACCCTCTCAGAGCAATGGGTTGACCACCTGGCCTTCTCTAATCCCTGGGGGACAGGAACACCCCTCTCAGACATATGGGGTGCTGACCTTAACTGCCCTAACCTTTGAGGAATGTGCTCCACCCTCCCTGTACCCTGGGGTGGCAAAACCCTCTCAGAACATCGGGTGGGAACATTCACCCTCTTTAACTGCTGGGACAAACTCACCCTCTCTGTACACGTGAGTGGGACTCTTCTCTTGGCCCAAGGTGATGTCTTAATTCCAGATCTCTGCTTTGATGGTTTTCCTCTTAAAGTTGTTTCCTCTTTCATCTCTCCTTTCCATGTCCTTTTTAGTCCAAGTGAACAGTGGTTTTGTTCATACAATGCTCTCAAAAACTTTGTTGGTTTAGCATGCAGGAAGCAGGGGTCCAAGTCATCAGACAGTAAGACTTTCCGCAAGTCTTTCCAAGATAACTGCATCTTCAATTCTGATTTCAAGTTCCAGGTTTAGCTAAGTCTTCAAATGGGGCATTTTCATCTGGGAACTTGATTTCCAGAAACTTGGAAGTTCTGGAATCAGTTTCTGTTTTCTTTGTGCCCGAAAGTTCAGTCCTTAGTGTATTTTGTTCATCTAGTATTTTGCTATAAGCTGCAAGGAGAAGCCAAGCCACATTCTCCGAGTTTACCTTGAAAAGTTTTTCAGCTAAATGCTCTGGTTCACCATTTTCAAATTCTGTCTTCCATATAACACCAGGAGTTAATCTTGCTAAGTTCTCTACAACTTTAAAACATGGATTGCTTTTCCTCCAGTTTCCAATAATAGTTTCATCATTTACTTCTAAGGAATCATAGAATGTCTCTTTAGCATCCATATTACTATCAACAGTCTCTTCAAAGCACTGTAGGTCTTTTCCATCAAGCATTTCACAATTCCTCCAAAAAATACCACTTACCCATTTATAAAACCGTTCCAACATTTTGGTAATTGCAAAAGCACTTCCCCACTCATAGGTACCAAATTCTGTATTAGACAGCCAAAAGGGGTGCTAATGCAAAATACCAGAAATAGGTTGGTTTTTATAAAGGGTATTTATTTGGGGTAGAAGTCCACAGTTATCAGGCCATAAAGCTTAAGTTTCTTCCCTCACCAAAATCCATTGCCACGTGATGGAGCAAGACAGCTGCCGATGTTTGCCAGGGTTCAGGCTTCTTGGGTTCCTCTCTTCCAGGGGCTGCATTTCTCTCTGGGCTCAGCACCTCTGTTTTGCTTCTCTCCACAAGGCCAGCTGTAAACTCTCAGGCGAATGGCTTGTCTCTATCCTGGAGCCTTCTCTCCTTCCTCACAACCAAGCTCCTCCATCTGCTTGCCTCCCTGGCTCCAGCATCAAAACTCCAACATCAGAACTACTCCCTCTGTCCTTTGCCTTGCCTTTTATATTTGATTCCCCCACCCAGCAAGGTGTGGGGCTCAACGCCCTACTGATGTGGCCCAATCAAAGCTCCAATTATAACTTAATCATGCCCAGATGAACAGATCAGTTTACAAGCATAATCTAATATAGATTTTTGGAATTCATAATTACATCAAACTGCCCAACGGTTACACACTCCCAGCACCTAACATAATACTTGGTGAATAAGAGATGCCCAATACATGTTGATTGAACAAACAAATGATTATTAAGTTTATTGCTTTCATAGGTGTTTTTTTTTTCTTTTTCTTTTTTAATTACGTGGATGAGGTTAGGAGAAACTTTAGTAGACAGATGAACTAATTTGAGGGTATAAAAAGACATTAATTCTATCAAAAATACTCAAGATCAGCTTTTGGGAAAAAATTATTTTATGATTTTATAATTGCACTCATAAACACCATTTCCATCAATATGAGGCTCATACCTTTGGGGTGAGGGTAGGGAAGCTTTCTTCAGGATACACAAACTGTAACTCTGAACAACTGGATATTGGTCATTCAGCCAAAGTGTGTTTCAGAGAGGTCAGCCTATACTGCATAACCACAGGAAACAGTCTCAGGGTTAACACAGATCCCGTTTCATTTTATTTTTAACCTTCTTATTCACTTTCCATATGGAATAACTTAATTTTCCAATAATAAAATGTAGAAACATGGAAACTTAGAAATATGAAATGAAAGCAATAAAAATTCACCTTTATTCCAATGCTTGAATATAACCTTTATGCCAATGCTCGAAATCTGGTATGACTGATGGCATCTCTTAGTTAAGGATTCACCCAGATACCATGGAGGGGTTTTCTCTTAAAGTACAGTGTTTCTATAAAAAGATGTTTATTCAGGTTTCTCTGTCATGAAAACTCCTTATTTGCCAACCAACCTATTTGCCAGCCAATCTTCCTCACACACAATAGTCATTTATTCTGAGCTGGGTTCTTTGCCTCATTTCATTTTTATTTAAGTATTGGTTGCCAATACTTAATAAATCCCAGGTTCTGTGCATTTTAGTGGATGACTAAGATTTCAACTTTACAATTTAAGAAAACAAAAAGTCTCTAAAGGAACAGTGGCACTCAGTGCCCAGAATGCCCTCAAATTACTTAATGTTGATTGGCTACTTTATTCAAAGAAAACAACAACAATAGTCCAAGTACAGATCAGGTGAAGTCATTTGATGAAAGGTGAATGATGGGCTGCTGGCCCAACTTAAAGAAATTATCTCTGGAATAACATTACCCACCTGGGGAGCAAGTTTAATTCCTTGGGGTTTTAAAGTGACAGGATTCATTGGGGTGAGCTCCATCCCAGGCAAAAGGTCATAGAGTTTGTCTTCTCTCTTGTCTCCTTTGACCTGGTATCCGCGACCCAGGCCTGTGTATGCCAAATAGCCACGGCCGCCCAGTCCTCTTACTCCCGCAGCCCCTACAGGTACATTCATGTAAATTTCTAGGAATGTAAGAATGATTAAACCGAATCAAACCACCAGAAAATCACCCTGAATCTTACTGTAATGGAAAAGTTAGCCCCAGTCACATTGATTATTGCCTTGAAGATGGGTAAAAAATTCTAGGATTCTAACATGACACTCAACATAATGTAGGGTTTGCCGTGGGCGTCTTTCTTTTAAAACTACCTGTGGAAGAAAGCAATGCCATAAAAACTATTGATAAATACATGAGCAACTTTAACGTTTTGCTACAGAGAAAGCAATTTGTAATTTTGGTCTTCGGTTAGCCTTTTGTTGATATTTTGCTGAATAATAAGTCAATATTGGGAAAACTTTTATTAAAATATCCCAATGTAATATGACCAAATGTATTGAAATCAGCTTTGAATAGACTGTCACTGATGAGAAAATCATAAATGAATCCAACTTCCCCAATAATCCCACCCCCAGTGAGCTATTGGAAACCCAACATTTTGAAAATGTGTTTTTAAGTTCATCACACTTTCTATGTTCTGTCAATGTGAGGCTTAAATTTCCATTGAGTTTCATGCATAGATTCCTTTTGATTTTTGTTTTGCCACATTGCTAATTTGATTTCTTATTGGTGTCATAGAGAAATAAGACAAATTAAATTGATTACTCTCATCCATAAATATCATTCATTGATTCCTTTCAAATTATAAGATGGATATATTTTTTTCCTTGGAATGAAGTTTGTCTTTTTTCTACATTGCAACTGGTTGACAACTTATATTTAATATATGGATTCTTAATGATGTGATTGTAGATTATAAATGCAGTGTTCTAATTACATAATTTGTCATATAGACAGTTATCCTGAAGGAAATTCTAATTATTTCTTCTGCATGACAATTTTGGTGGGAACAACTGTATTATGAATATGGAACTTTTAAGGCGTTGAAGACTACAGTCCCTAGGATGGTCAATTCAGTTCTCCTAAAAAATAGCAAAACACAGTAAGATAAGTGTTTTTATAGTAATATTTAGGTGCTCCCTCTCTTCTAAGTTAAAATGATGGATAGATTTAAAAATGCACTTTCAATGTTGAATTGCCCAGATTGGTGTCATATTTGAAGGAGAGTACTGGGAGACTATTGGTGTTAGTCACATCCCAAAACAACCAACTTGAAGTAGCCCACAAGGCAAAAAACAAACTAGTTTCTTAGAAATTAAAAGTGCTTTCCTTATCTTCTATATAGCTTGAACAACTGAGCTCTGAAAACTGCTTAAACAGATTTCTTACAAGATTCAAATAGAAAATATTTATTGTCTGGCAGTCAGATTGACTACCCCCCCCGCCCTTTGGCATTTACTTTTTAGCTCCCCAGATCCTGGAGAAATACATTTGTTTCTTTAAGAGTGTTCCTTTTTATGAAGGCATAACGTATATTTCGTGAGGGAGAACAGATGAGAGTATCTCATATAGCTGTTAGAATATGTTTATGATAATTTGTGGTTTATACATGAAGATGCTGCTGCTGAGTCACCATCTAGTACACACATGCCTTAAAGTGTTTTTGCTCTTTGAGGTAAATGGTTTCCATTGGAATTTGCTGTTCTCACTTGGAAGCTTTGTAATGAGTCACATACGACTCCAAGATGGCTGTGCTGTGAAAAAGGAGAAGCTAATGATTGTGAAACAGTATGTGCAAATTTTATGGCCCCATGTACAGATCAAGTTTGTATTTTAGGTTCATTTGAACTACATTCTGACCAGGTTTTCTCAATAACCAGTTGTAATGTGAAAA
Source organism: Cabassous unicinctus (assembly GCA_029593785.1). NCBI lineage: Eukaryota > Metazoa > Chordata > Mammalia > Cingulata > Chlamyphoridae > Cabassous > Cabassous unicinctus. The sequence goes on from JAQZBX010075361.1 coordinate 10,968, forward strand.
AAAGTCTTTATGGAAGGAAACTGTTGGTATAATGTTTGATTTTTAGTAAACAATTTTCCAGTCCTTTTCTCCCAATGGACCCATCCAATTTTCTAAGGCTATTGCAATTCAAGTTGTTTGAAATCTTGGGATTACTCTAAGGCAAGAGCTGACTGGTGTTACCTCTAACAGAAGGTGCTCGGATAATGGCCCTGTTCCCAAGGTGTCCTTTGGTGGCTGGGAAATGAAGGCTGGGAATCGCTGCATAGGCCTGGGGGGCATAGAAGACAGGAGCTCCAAGGTAGGCTGTAGTGGGATCATAAACATGGCCCAAAGAGTAGGTATACTCTCCTTGTAGCATGGAGCCCCTTCCACCTGTGCCTCGGGTATATCTAACATAACTGTCCTTGTCCACTGGTTTGGCTAGGGTCACTTCAATGGGGGAACCATCCAGCACCTGTTATAAAGAGAAAGGAAAAAAAACAATGTAAAAAGATATGAAGACAACCAAGTATGGCTGAGCTCTAGTACCATGCGTCCTTCTAAGTGTTAGCCCATTTGCTGCCATGTTTACTGGTTGTTTAATTCAAATTTAGCTTGTCATATCTTTTTATAGGTTTGTGTTTGTGTGCCAGTTAATTTTCCCTGACTGTTTTTGCTGGTAAGTTACATAAACTGTCAACAGGTTTGTCAGTATATTGGCCACTGTCCATTCACATATTAGCTATAAATTATCTGGGTAAGTCACTGAGACAGAGAATTATGTAACATTTTACTGTTATATATATATATTTAAATGTTACATTTATATAATTACATAATCCTAAGAAACTTTAGGTTCATTATGGGTGGAATGTGATCACCACCAACCTAGCACAGTACGATTGAAGGTTAAAAGAAATTAGTAAAGACATCTTGACAATTATTAACACCTTGGCTTGGGCAGCACAGTCAGGCCTTTCTAGATGACAGCCAGTGAAAATCTTGCTCCTTAGAGTAGCTGTACAATAGTAAGTTTTCCCTGGGATAGGAGGCTTTAGTGGGGCCCCATTCAAGGAAGGTGAATCTAGGAGGCTATAGCATTGTCCCCCACAGGTACTTCCTTGTGAAACAAACTTTTGAATTGGAGGAATCTCTGTTGAACTGTTGGGAACTAACAAACAGGGATGGCTGGCAGGAGCTGCACTGAGTTTTCTCAAATCATGCACCATTTAAAAGCAGTCCTCAAGAATTATTGAAGTGGTCCTTTCCTACAGAAACTTTTGATATTCCAAACAGCTCTAAATGTTGGAGATGATGTGCATAGGTCTCCATAGGCACCTCATTTCCATGGATTGTTTGCATGCAAAAGAAGACAAAGATAGCTCTCAACAAATACTTGGTAGATCAGGCTGTTTCTTATCTGTAGGGACAAAGTATTAAAAACTGTGAGAAAGCATTTGCATCTTCTTTCAAATAAGAATGAGATGGGCCTCTATTTTATATAAAGAAAACAAGTGTTTGTCAAAAATTCTCTTTCACAGCAGCTGAGTGTGTACCCTTATCCTCTGATTTCCTTAACAACTTGGTGGTTCCCGATCATTGATATTTGCCAGACAAAGCTTGTACTGCTTGTCACCCTGACCATTTTGGTCAGCCTCTGGGGCAGTTTGTTCCCAGTTTCAATATCTATTCTACTTTTTAGTAGCAGGGTAACAGTGTCAAATATGCTAGATGGAACACATTGAGAGATAGCCAGAAGGCAGGTGATATTCAACTATCTTATATTCATGTTGATGTAATTAGAAGAAACAGACTTGGAGTGTGGAAGGAAGGGGATGCCTTTGAAGGTAAGAGTCTTTATATCTCTAGTCCTGCCTTGAGTTAGATGAGAGAGCCAAGTTGGCCTCTGCTTATAGGCACTTCCATATCAAAAGATATTTTGAATGAAATAGTTCTTTACTGAAAATCACATTTCTTGTGGTAATAGATTGTGTTCTGCATTCCTCTGCCCCTCCAACAGTGTTTCAAATTAAGTATTTAGTTCTTTGGTTTACACTTTTCAAGAGTTTGAACTATTTCTTATTATAGTGTAGCTTCCAGCTCAGGAAACTGTCTTGAACATTACAGGCATACACAAATATTTATAGAATAAACGAATAGTCACATCCAAAGCTCAATTCATCACATTTCTTTCCAAATAGGCTTCCCTTCCTGACTTCCCTAATAGCATTATCCTAGTCTCCCATATTGAAAATTTATAATGACTTGACTCATCCTTCTGTCTCATCCCTATATTGAATCAGTTCCTGAGTCCTTTGGATTCATCCCCCATCATCCCATGTAAAGTTTCATACATTCCATTCCCACCTTAATTGAAATCCTTATTTCTTCCATTTAGGAATCATAATCCAGAAGGTCCAGGAACCCTAAAAAGGATTCCATGTAAAGCAGCCTCCCAGAGCCTTCCAGAGAAGAAGCAGTCTAGAATACGGTGGAGGGGGATCTATAGGGCAATCAAGCTGTAGAATAGGATTGGATTTGGCCAATGGGGGTCCCCAGTAAGAGATTGAAGAGAAGGGAACAGTGAGTTCAGGGCATTTATTCTCCAGGCTCCCATTCTGAGGGGTCCCCTTGGGCTGGCTGTGTTCCTTGGCCAAAGGTCACTATTTCTCTCAAAAAGACCTGCTCTACACAATTCTGTCCTCTTCCAGGATTCCTGTTACTTCTCCAGACCCTTGTCCCTTTGACTCCAGAAGTGTTGGTAACAACTCCCCAGGTTCCTGCCCTGTATCTTGTGATCCTCCTACCACCACCACCCCTTTATAATTAGTCCCTTTGCCATCTGTTTCCTGTTGGGACCTTGACCCATCCATGCAAAGCCTAGTCAGTAAAACAGCTCTATGTGCATTGTGTTCTAACCAAACTGATCTACTTTTTGCTGTTCTCCAATCATGTCTCTTTCCAAATTCTGTGCCCCTGTTTAAGACTGCCTTTCCTTCTGGTTTTCATGACTTCATTTAGATGTTATCCTCTCATCTCTATTAGTATTTTCTGATTATTTATGAACCACTTCTCCTTCCTTTGAACCTTCTCACCACTTTTTATCTCTCTTGTGACATTTAGCTCTGTACTTTGCAAAGTTGTTTGTGAACCTGTCTTATTCCTCAGGTAAATTTTAGCTCTTTGGCCGCATTTTTGGTTTGATTCTTTTTGTATCTCAGATGTTACTTAGCATAATAAGTACCTACAGAAGGTTTTCAATTTTTATTAGATTGGTATGTAAATATTATATTGGTTTTTTTAAACACATCAATTTTATTGATACATATTAATAAAGCATACAATTTATCCAAAGTGTACAATCAACGGTTTTTGGTATAATCACATAGTTGTGCGTTCATCACTTCAATCATTATTATGACATTTTCATTATTTCAATAATAAACAAAAATCAGACAAACAAGAAAATTCCTCACCTCTCCATCTCTCTGTTTTCACTGCTGTACATAGCTGCTATTTCTGGCTATTCTTGCACAATTATTTATTTGTTTATTAAGCAGTTTTATTGAAATATATTCACATACCATAAGATCTATCCAAAGTGTATAATCAATGACTGTTTTTTCAGTTGTTAAAAAGTCCTTTATTGTAAAATTGTAAAATAAATAGAAAAATATATTGAAAG
>JAQZBX010075362.1:0-14610 GCA_029593785.1 Cabassous unicinctus
TCCAAGACACTCTCACAGTCTAGAGACTGTGATGATATGATGACTAAATGTGATGTGGTGTCCTGGATGGAAATCCTGGAACACAGAAAAGATCTCAGGTAAAAACTAAAGAAATCTGAATAAAGTATGGACTTTAGTTAATAATAATGTGTCAATATCAGTTCATTTGTTGTGATAAATGTACCATACTAATTAATGTAATTAGGGGAAATTGGGTGTAGGCTGTATAGGCTCACTCTGTACTACCTTCATAGCTTTGCTGACTGCCCAGCAAGTGAATGAGGAGGGGCATTTGAATTTGACTTCCATATGAAGAATTAGAAGAAAATCAAACAATTTTAAACATGATTATAGCATGTTAATTTGATAACCTTGAGCAAGTCATTTGAACCTCTCTGTTTCTTCATTTATTTAATTTTTTAAAAGTACTTATCTCATGGGATAGAACAAATTAAATGGTCTATACAAATGCTTGGCACTCAGTGGGTGCTCAATGGATGTTCATTTCTCTTTCCTTTGTCATATCAGACTTGTGAGTGAGTCACTATTTTCTATTGACAACAAGGTATTTGTTATTGAAATGGAATTGAAAGAAAAGTTGTTTAAAACAAAACCTGTAGCTGCTTCTACAGCCTTCTAATGAGTGGGGTAGCATGATTTTTATCAGTGGGGAGATAAGTCTGTATACTGTCTCCTAATTACAGAGAGTGATGGAAGGAGAGGAGATATAGAAATTTCAAAGCTTCTTCCATCTCTTCTGTGCTGATAAAGGATGAGTCGGAGGGTGGATGAACCTTTGTTTTAGCATGCACATTAATGAGGCAGAATTTTAAAAAATAGTCCTAGAATCCACTGGAGGGTGGAAGGTTCAGAACAGCTAAAATGTGCTGCATAATTAAGTTAGGGGATTAGGATGAGAAGAAGAAAGGGCAGCAGCCCAGGGCATGAGATGCAAGTTAGATTTTGTACATAGACATGACCACTGAGCACATGTAGCCCTAAATTTGCAGAAGTTAGGGCTGGGTATTACATTTGGGTTGCTTTTAATAAACGGGGGCAAGTGCGTGTGGTGTGTGTTGAGTAAAAGAATGTGTGTAAGTGTGCATGTGTGTGGGGGGGAGGTTAAAGGAGAAGGCTTCTAAGGCCAAACCCCATCTCCCTCTTGACTGCCTTTCCAAAATGAGGCCTGGGGGAAAGGGCAAGGGCTGATGTTTCCTAGGTTCACAGTATTCTCAGATTCCCCGGCCCTGTGGCTGAAGGCTCCAAATGCATGAACAGGGTATGTTATGCCCTCCATATCCCTCAACCTCATTTTCTGACATGTTCTCACATGTTGGATTTGCCATACCGAGTCACTTACGCATCCTGGAATGCATTGTCTTTTATTCCTCCCCTCTGCTGCACACCTGCTATTTCCTCCTCCTCATTCACTTTCAGATCCCTGCTCATCCCTTAACCTGACTCTAGTATCTCTTCCATTGTGAAGCCTTCCTGGATTCCCATAGCAATGAGATCCTTCTGCCATAGGAGTATATATATATAGCATATATATTATACTAGTATATATAGTATATATATATACTATATACCTCCTGTGGCTCCTCACAGAGGAGACCACAGTTACTGGTTTACATATCAGTCTCCCTTCTATCTTCCAGACTATGGAGGGAGACAGAGGATAGAGACCAGGTCAGTTTCATCTTTGTGTTCTGTGCACTTAACACAGTGCTTTGTTCTTAAAAGGTGCCCAGTAACTATTTGGTAATCACTCTTTCTTTGCAGGTATAATTACCTGGGCTTTATAAAAGGTTAGCTATGGACTTTTGACTGGTTAGTTCCCTTTAGCTCAGAGATTCTCAAACTTGCCTGCACATTGGAATTACCTGGGAGCTTTAAAAATTCCTGACACTTGGTCCCCCATGCCCCAGAACCCCATCTCCCCTCGCGTGGGGATTTTCCAGAACTCCTCACCTGGTGCTAATGTGGAGTCTCGCTTGGGCTCCCTTCCCCCTCCTCTGCTTCTCACGGCTGGCAGTGTTTCCGGTTCCTCCTTTCCTCGAGGACAGTCTTACAGCACTGTCTACAAATTCAATAAAATAATAGAAAAAGTCTTTGAGGAAGTAAAAAGTGCACTAGGACTACTGGGTTAATATAGGGAAGTCTCCTGAACTGGGTTTGACTTTCCAAGCCCAAATCAAGGTTATTTAACTTCCCCCTGCAGCCGATACTGGTACGGAACAAATAAAGAAACGATGGTAGAACTTGGGTTTCCCAGGAGTAGTGGGCTTTCTGTTTCTTCTTTTATCCTTAAAGGAACCCGGGGAGGGGGGGAGCAGAAAAGAAGAAGGTGGTGACATCTCACTACGGCTTTACGCTGGCTTCTGCTCCACTGACTTGCTTAGAATTTTTCCACTGACAGATCCCAAAACTGGCAGAAGCGGCTCAAGCAGCTCTGGGATCAAGGGCAGGGAGGAGGCAGCAGGGTCCTCCTCACAGGCCCACCCCAAAGCTGCTCCATCTCAGGCTGCTCCCTGGAAGCTCTTATCTACACACATGGATTGACTCATAATCTAGAAAGTCTCAGAAGCTCAGGCACCAGTTTACACAGAGTTGGGGTCTATTGTACCCTGGAGCCACACCACTATTTTCTCTATTCCGCTGCCCTAGCCTTGGCAGATGGTTCTTTCCCCTCTGACCATTTTCTCACCTCCAAATCTTTGCTTATCATTTTTAGTTAACATCTTCTTTGTCTGTTCTCTTAGGTAGATGGGAGCTCACAACACACACACACAGAGGAACACTGATGCCTGCATGAGCAGAAGCTGACATACGCAGCCTTGTAAATAACCAAGATGCCTTTTTATAATCCTTATGCCCAGCAACCTATACCCCAAACAGTGTGTTTACAGCATTCATGAAGCCAAGGTGGGACTATGACCAACAACTGTGTGTGATAAACTGGAGGACCTCAAAATGCTAGGATCTTCTCCAAACTGTGTCCTACCCTAGCTTCCGACAGAAGAGTCAGGAAGATTGAGCCCATGTTACATCTCTGCATTACTTTGGAGAGTGAGTGAAAAAGTCATTTTACTTTCCTGAAGCTCAGTCTACTTAATCTTCCAGATGGACATAGGGAAATTGTTTTACCTAACACATACAGTTGCAAGGGATCACATGGGTAATGAATGAAAAAGTCTTCACAAGACATAGTGCTTCATTGAAAGTGCAGTGACACAGACGGTGATCCATTCATATACCGTCGACCCCTCTTCCTCTTTCCAGACACCCCTCCCCTGGCTGTTGTGGGCTTTGCTTCTGAAGGCCCATGTCTCTTACTCTCTCGGGAAGACCACCCATGAGCTTTGGGAGCTGCTTTGCCTGCAGTCTTCAAAAACCATAGCGCCGGGAAGTAGTGTCACCTGGAGTGGCCCTGAGCCAAAGACTGGGAAGTGTTCTCTGAGATGTAATTTATTCCAGTGTCCTTCGAGGGACCAGGCTGAGGCCAGCAGGTCGCCTACAATTCTGTGATGGCTGGGCTGCTTCAGCTTCCCTACTTACTGCCCCTACTCCCTACCGGCTCCTCCTGGGAACACTTCCTTAATAACTTACTTGCACACAAACCTTGTCTCAGAGTCTGCTTTGGGACATCCTGACCTAAGTCACAAATGTAGCATGATGGTTTGGTGGCATTCCTCCTGGCAACTTGACAATTACAAAAATGCATACTTAAGGGGCACCTTCTTTGACACTGTTCATCGGTTTTGATGCGAAACGTGCATCCTCTTATTTAATCCTCGGTCCAACCCTTTGTTGATAGGAGGCTGAGGTTTGGGGAGAGTAAACAATTTTCACACAAGCACACAGTAGCTTAGCAGTAATTAAAGAGCAGGCCTGACAACCTAAAACTCTTGCTTTGGTGTGCTCCACCAAACTGAAGGTTTTAAGGAATGTATTTTTCTCTTCCTTTTTGTTAATTTTTCCTTTGTTTTCTTTCCTCCTTGGCAGCTATACCACCCAAAGGCAGATCTAAGGATAGAATCATGTTCTTCCCACAGGCCGATTGGAAACAAAAACTCTGCTCACAGCTTGGCAAGAACAAGGGTAGTGATTGATCTCAGGCTGCTGTTCCAAATGGCAGCCACTTTACAACCAGTCCTGCCTCTGTCCCTGTGTGGAGAAAGCATGGCTCACCAGGCTTCACCTCCTTCCCAAGCTGCTCCTCGCTGCTTGCAGCTTGCAGCTCAGCTCAGGCGTGAGAAGTGAAGTGAGCTGTCAAGACAGGATCTCCTTGCTGGGTGAGGCACGAGGCGACATGCAGGCAGTGGTTCTGCAGGGAGCCAGATGGCAGGGGACTTGAAGATTATATCTTCAAATACTCTTATTATAATCTTTCCTGATTTAGAGAGACTGCTGGTCACTCTGTTATATAACTCTGCATAGAGTATTGAGACTATGCTATTTGGAAGATGCAGATTACTAACGTAAAACTTGGTTCCTGCCCTGGGGGAACTTGCAATCTATGGGTGAGGCAGACACATTCAGCCAACCACAGCCCAAAAAAGAATTTGGAGTCTGAGATCAAGGACAATCAAGTCTGCATTGGAGAGTCATAGAAGACTTTGTCTAGAGGGTAACACTTAAGTTGGACCTTGAAGGTGGTTGCAATTTCTTCAGGCAGAATGGTCATGTGGGGTGGGGGGGGTAGAAGTTGTTTCAGTCTAAGGGAGGAGAATCAGGAAAGGCACAGGGTCTTACTATGTAGAGTGTATCCTAGGAATGGTCCAGGGTAGCTGGAGTGGCTGGAATGGGTAGAGATGAGAGGCACAGGCATAGTTCACCCAACAAACTTATGATGTGCCTAGTATATATCATGTAGAGTGTTAACAACTGTAAAGGTTATGAAGATGAATATCATGCAGTCTCTTATCTTTAGGTGCTCACACGTGGAGGAGACAGACAAGCAAAGAGATAACTATAGCAAAGTGAAAAGTGTTATGAGTAGGCTGAAGGAAAGGGATCTGATATAGCCAGGAAGGCTGCCTGGAGGAGGTGATACTCAGGATAAAGTCTTACAGTTGAAGGAGTGAAGAGGTTGGAAGGGTACTCTGTGAACCAATTGCTAAGTGTTTCATGTCAAAATAAGGAGTTTGGACTTAATAATCTGGTAGTGAAGACTGGAGTCAATGACTATTGAGGTGCAGTGCAGAGTCACTATTAGACTTGGATTTCGGAAAGATCACACAAATGACAGAGCTACACATGTGCTGGCCTGGTCTCCTGACGTTTCTACTGGCTGACTGATGTGACTGTGCCCTGTTGTTTGTGACATCAATCCTACCGTTCTAGCTAATTCACGGATTTATTTTTATCTCAATAAATGGGTAGCTTTAAGGTCCTAATGGAAGAACTGGGGACTAGGGCAGGGCTGAGAGTATTGTAGACAAAGGCTTTCCACTCACCTGCTGTGCCGGGTCCTCTCATTCAATGTTCTGTAACCTAAGAGGAAATGGATGGAGACACTGATTGCTGATTTGGTAACTATGGTAATGTGCAGGCTCCTGTCATTTATGAGGGGCCTGAATGGATTAGAAGCACCTTTTAAAATGCCTATTTGTGAAGAGGTAGCTACACGCATCTTGACTGTCTGCCTCTGGCAAGCCTGTGTCCGAATGTGCAGAGACAGGGCTTTCGTTTAGAAGGCTGAGTTTCAAAGGCACACCCGACCCTTGGGAATAAATAAAGAAGGCTTGAGGGACACTCAAGCCTGGCCGGGATATTTCCAACTAATGCTGGGCAGCTGCCTCTAAGCCCTCCCAAGTAACCCATAAAGCAAGGGCTTTGCTTTGAAATTAAGACTCTTTTTCCATCCAAATAGCCATCTATTTAAAAACAACAACAGAAAAGCTACCCTTTTGTTCCACATCCTTTTACCAGTCCCACCTTTGGAGTTTCAAGTATTTGCTTCCTCTCTTGAGCTCCCAAAATAATCTCTCCCTACCCCTTTTCTATAATATCACGAGCCACATTTGGCTTCTATCAGAACCAGCATGTTAATGAAGTTAGGCTTTGATTCAAATCCAAGCTCTGCTGCCTACTCATTGCTCTGTGACCTTGGAAAAATCAGTTAACCTCTCTAGATGTCAGTTTTCTGGTCTGTAAGACAGACATGACAGTGTGTCTTTAAAAGAGGTACTGTGAGAGTTTTTCAAGTCCTTACTCTTATCCCTGGCACAGAGTGAATATTCAAGTAAATGATGTTTTCATTAACTTTCCATCTCATCCCATACCCCCAAAACCGATGTGCTTCCAGTTCAAGGCTGAACAGTCCAGTGCTTAGTGCACAGGGGAAGTGAGTGAGAGAACCTAGACTGGATCCAGAGAGTCTGTTCTACCAGTTTTTGTGGTCAGTTCAGTTTATGTATTATGTAGTTGAGTTACTTAGACTACTTGGTTGATTGAGGCCAATATCTCAGGTTAGCTAGATAATGGCGTACTTGCTGGGCCTCTGACTTCACCAAGACTCTACAAGGGAATCTGAATCGACGATGAATGAAATGCATGCAAGCTGCTCTCCACTCCCAGGAAAGCAGGCCCAAACACCTGGCTTATCAGTGGAAAGAAATGTGGTTTTGCAGAAAAGATGGACTATTGGAACATGGGAGCACAAAGAACAGTCTCAGAATGCCCCAAAATGGGTGTCCTGCCTATTGAGATTTTTAGGCAATCTCACCATCACTGTATGTCTCACCATCACCTTCATTCCCACCTCATCGGCCTCCTCCATCTGCCTTTGCATCTTCTCCCTGCTAAAGTCAATCCTCCTCTTTCCAGGCTCCGTGCCAGGTGCATCCCCCCCATGCATCTTTCTCTGACCCTCCGGTTAAAGTTGACCCCTCCATTCCAGACCCAGACGGGCACTTATGGTGTGGCTACTTACCATATGAGAATTAACTTTTAAAAATACCTTTTTGTATTCTATCTTCAAATTACAAGATAAAGGTGCTACAAGGCCAAAAATTAAAAATTTAAGAATAGGAAAATCAATTACCACAAATCCATATGCTCTAACACAACTGTCTTTGACATCATGATGTCTTTATTTTCTGTTTTAATTTTTTAAGCATTTTTAACTTATGTGTAAGAAATAATTACATGAAATTTTATATATTGCATTATTTTTATATTAAAATATTAGCTTTTTCACATAGTGCAGTGCAGTGCTCACAACCATCCCTTTTCATGGAAAGATAACATTCTTTTGTGTAGGTATATGCTCTTTATTTAAACTCTGATATTTGAATATTTAGGTTGTTTCTGTTTTTTACTATTATAATAGTGCTGCTATCTACATCTTTGGCCTACAGAATTGAATGAATCAGCATAGACTACATTTCAATGCCTTAAAAAATAAAGGTCTAATTCTCATTCACGTCACAGGCCAAAGTTATCACTACCACTCCCCACCATTCTGCTCCGCACAATTATGCTTCTCCCATCTGGTGGCTCTGCCATCTTCTAGGACCTCAAAGGCCTCCAGAGGATGCTTTGCATCTAGCAAGCAGAAAAGGGAAGAGACAATGCATGAGGGATTTCAAAGGGGGTAGCTGTGCTCTGCCTGGAGGCGATGTACAAGATTTGCACGTACACACGTCCTTGGCCAGAACTCTGTCACATGACTTTACCTACTTGCGGGGGGTGGGGGAGTGGGGGGCACTGGGAAATGTAATCCTGATGCCCAGGGAGAAGAGGAATTGGGTTTGATGTGCATCTAGCCATTTGCTGCCACAATTGCTTTCTTTGATTTATATTATTTTTTAGGCTCAATTTCTAGAGTAATTTTTGGTTTAAAATTCAATAATGCTTTTATAGCTATTAATAAATATTAAGCCACCATTCCTCTATCCATTCATTTATTTAACAAATATTTGATTGCCTATTATGATGCTGGGTAGGCACTGGGGTATAACACTGAATAAGACATGTATTTCAAATTCTGGCAAGGAATACAGGCAATCAGTCAAGCCATCTATTGCATACATTTGTGTTTTGCTCTCAAATGTTTTGATTTGTATAAATCTCCATCAAGATTCCTTGATAGCTATAGCTTTCTTTTATAGCCTGGATAATATCTATGCACATGGATATCAATGCCAGGCACATGGAATCCAGAGTGTGATAGATTAAATGAATGATGTGATCAGTCATCAAATCTACTTTACAAACAAAGCTCTGAGAGGTGAAATGACCGGCTGCAGGTCTACAGAGAAATCATAGAAAACAACCACCAAGAAAAGTGACAGATGGAATTGGTTCAAATGATGATTCTCCAAGGAAAAGAAGAATGCTTTCTGAGAGGAAGGAGGACTCTCCCACCTCCACTATGTGCTTGAAATAAGAAAGCACAAACTTTGCATTAACTCACAGTAGGAAGGACCTACAACAAAAAAGAGAGCTTCCTGTCATGGTGGTTTATCTTAAAGTCAAGGGAGATTGTAAAGTCCCTATTTGTCTAAAATGATTTGGAAAAGTTCAGCTCACAGGAAGAAGCAAATCTTTTGTGTTACCTCCATCTCTAATATACGACTTGTTTTCAGGCACAGAGCTATTTGCTTTATGCTACTCTGCCTCCTTTTTTTCCCCAACAAAGTGCTAAAAAGAAAGTCCATTCCTTGCTGGAATTTATGGTTTTCCCTCCAATTCTCATATTTCTCAGCACCTGTTGGGCAGCTGCTACTACGTTCTGCCTAAGCAGTGACTGCTTTTGTGAGGACTAAGCTTTAACAATATGGAAAGTTAGTGATATACTTAAGGGATTTACAATATGAACTTAACTATAGTCGGTTGCTGGAAATGCACTCTCATATTTCCCATGTAGTTCTGTGGTCTCCTTTAAGAAGCAATAAAAATAACAGTGCTACTGAGTTCACTGCCTACATAGCTGTGAATCTTTTCCTACAACTATATATAACACATAAATGCAATACATATATAGCCAAATATGTATGAGTATGTACATATGCATGTATCTATATAGCTATATCTATAACTCTACATGCTGGATACAATGATTTTTTTTTTTAAGTTGCCTTACAGCTTACAGCAGTAGTAGCTAACACTATTAAACATTTACCACTGTCAGGCATTGTTCTAAGCAGTTTACATACATTGATATGTTGGATTCTCAAACAACCCGAAGAGGCAGCTACTATTATCCTCACTATTTTATAGATGAGGAAAATAAGCCTCAGAGATGTTAAGAAGTTTGCCTGAGGTCACCCAGCTAGTAAATGGCACAACCAAGATTTCAAACTAGACAGTCTGGTTCCATTGGCCATGATTTTTAACAAAAATCATGGACAATAGATCCAGACTGGAACTCAGTACTTGAATATAACATATTGCATTTATTAAACTACCCCCTCATAATACAAATTAGGATTATTATTATATTTTTAACTTGTAAACATTGAGATTGAGATAGGTTGGACAAATATTATCACAGTTATTATAATTTTTTCCCATAAGAAAAAGTGAAGCTCAGAGAAATTCAGTGATGTTTTAAAGCTCATGTAGTTGGTAAGAGGGCAAGAACATTCTGCATTCTAATTTTATATATATTATATATATATAGTGTTCAGGGTCTGATACATTCCTTGGGTATTTAGGCTAATGAAGAAAATGATTTGGAAATGGCATTTAAAGACAAATGCATTAACTTTACTACACCAGTACTATCCCATTCTGGTCAATATACATTTACTTTAGAGCCTGTTACAAATTAAAATGCCCTACCCTAGGAAGATAGGTAAAAAAACATTTTATGGTCCAAAAGAATTAAGTTCCATATTTCTTGTGAAAAGCAAAATTCATTGCTTAGGAACAAAAGGGTTATAAGTTTCTTATAACAGTCCAATAAGACTGGTTATTAAAATTTCAGAGCTGCTCAGCATTCCATGAATACCTTATATATCTGTGGAGGTTCAAGAGAAATGAGATGAAAGATTGCTTGAGCCTGGGTTCTGCTCTTAGTTCTCCCAGGGATTGATCTCTGGTGACCAGGAACTCACTCTTTAGCCTCTCTGGGCTTCAAATTACTCATTTTTGAAAGGGGCCTAGAGCTATCATTAGCAGATATGCAAAGGGTCTTGGAGGCCTGACCATAGTTACTCAATCCAACTTAAGGAAATGAAGGTGATAAGATAGAGTGGCTACTGCTAACTGTGACCTTGAACCTGTGGAAGTCCTGCATTCAGTGAAACTGCTGCAGATTTGGGCAAAAAGAAAGTGGTTTGCTTGGTTATCTCCTTCTGCTTTTGAGGATTTATTCATCTATACAGCAAGTAATTTTTATGTGCCAGGCACTGTTATAGGGATAGATCTGGAAACTATCACCAAAGTCCTTGGTCTCATGGAACTTACGTTGGTTATGGGGAAGCCAGACCTCAAGCAAGTGAGAGGACATTATATAATGAATGTGTTAAGAGTTGATAAGTGCTATGGAGAGAAATAAAGCAACATAAGAATAGAGAATTAAAGTGAACAGGGGAATCTTATTTCTCATTTGGCAGGAAATTTGATTTGAACTGACGTGAGGCTGTTTATAATCTTTGTTCATCTAATTTGGTGGGAGCAGTTATGTTTGCTGTGAAGTATTAATATATCTGAATATGGGACACTGCCCCAAACCTCACTAGGGTGTGTGTAATATATGGCATATGTATATAACATTATAAAATCTAAAAAGTAAATTGCATTCCAAAGCACATCTGGACCCAAGTGTTTCAGAAGAAAGATTGTGGAGCTTTACCAGCTGAACTTCAGGAAAGGGGCCAGGACTGGAAATGTTGTATGGGAAAGCCATCATCCTATGTAGGTGGCATTTTGAGGAAGCCACGTGTCTGGACGAGATCAGCTAGGAGGTGAATATGGGTGGTGAAGCGGGGAGGGGTGGGGACTGAATTAGGGCTCACTCCACCACTTAGAGGTCAGGGAAATGAGGTGGACATAGGAAGGAGACTGGGAAGGGATGCCCAGAGTGGTGGGAGGACAACAAAGAGAGAATGCCAGCCACAAAGCAAAGGAAGAGTTTCTGGAGTAGTGCCAGTGGAGTAATCAGCTGTGTGAAATGCGGCACATATGAAAAGAAAGCAGCAGCGGCGGCGGCAAGAGCTCTTCCTTTCTCATCACTGTTACCAGGATTCATTACCCTGGCAGCCATTCTTGATACTTGTTTGAGCCCATATCTAAAATGACTGCATAAGACGATTGCTTCTTCAAGGCATTTAAAGTACTCACGTTGCCTGCGTTTGAGGTCCATTGCATGGTGGTAGTGTGATTTAGTCAAAAAACAAACTTCAAAGCCAGAGAGCGGGCTGGGTTCAAAGCTCACAGTTAATTGGGTCGCCCACACCTTAATAGGTCAACCTCAAACCAGTTACCTCTCTGTATCTCCGTTTTCTCACATGAAAAACAAGGCTAGTAATAATCTCACATGTATGTTGAAGGTGAAAAGCAGTAACGTATGTAAAGGGATCTAGCACAAATCCCTCAAAGTTCTCTCCTTTTTCTAGGGAAAGTGGACAACTGTGAAAATGAGTCATATTGGGAAGGCAAAGGGTACACTAGATAAGACCCCAGGACATGTGCTCATGGGCGCCCTGGCTCTGGCAACAATTGTTTGTGAATCTCTGACAACTCTCATCACATCCCCAAGTCTTAGACTTGGAGGCCAACAGCCAACAGGTCCAATCCATCACACTTTGCTTGGTTGGAGCACTTTTTGCTTCTTAAATAGGTATCATGCTCTAGTTTGCTATTGTTCATCCTCTCCCCATGACAGCGCTCATTTGCATGACCTGCCTGACCTCTGAATCCATCTGAGTTTGCAATCCCTGGAGAAAATAATCTTTATTTTATGAGTTTTGTCCTTGTTCAAGACACTTTTATTCATTGGACAATATAGACACAATGCATGAGGTCTACACACTTTTCTACATGTTTTAAATCTGAAAACAAATGTATTGCCTCTTAGAAAAGAAAGATGCACTACAAAATTAAAGTTGTAAAAGTTTTTGTAGACAGAAACATAATAACATATCAACCATTCAACTGTAGCACAGTATAAGTAGTTTAATAGTAAAAAAATAAAGTTTAAATCACAAGAATAAAATTAAGAATTTGTTCTGTAGGCAACTTGGAATTATAGAAAAGTAGAAATCTTTTCGAATTTTAGGGCAAAAATTGCATTTATTGATAATGTAGATGCATAAGGTGGAGTTCTTAGGAACTATAGTTACTCTTTTGTTCTCAGGTCATTTTTCTTGGGAATTATATTCATTGGTTTTTTGGCCTTTTTCATGCATGCCCTCCACAGCTTTCTCCAAGTTAATACAGGAGTGAGGAAGGGACTGCCTAGGGATGCTTCCATGTTCATGCATTTTGTCCCACTATTCATCCTTATCTCCATAAGGATGTTGTAGGTGATGTAGGTGTTCAATAATGTTTATTGGCTTAATTATCTTCTAAGTGGAAGGTAAGGGCAGCAGGACTCAGGTGTCTGGGAATAGGTATGATATAATGTTTTTATCAGTTCATCGTAAGCAATTTACTGTGTGGTATGAGAAGAATAAATATTAAGGGAATTGATGGAGTTGACAGTAGATTTTCATCGGCTGGGACATTGCATCTATGTTGGAAAAGGAATGGTGTGAAGCAAAGAAAGTGTGGATGGGCTGTGGGCAGAGGAGGGATTAGCTGTCTCAGCAAGGCTAAGGAGCTGGCTTAGTGTGAGCAACTGGACAAAATCTGACATGATACCCTGGAGCTAAAGATTTCAGAACTACAGCATTGTTAACTCCAGAAGATCATCTCCTTTGTGGCAGGGAATTACGCCTATCTTGTTCACTATTCTATTCACAGCACCAAACATATAATTACTGTTACACAGTAGGCACTCAATAAATATTAGTCAATTGTGTGGTGAATGAATGGGTGAATGATAGATCAGGGTAGCCGTGTGTGGTAGACACTGTTAGTTGCTTACCTGCTTACCTGATATTTATTGCCCTTTCTTCCTTGATAACTGAACTCTGATATTGTCCAGGAAGAGATATACCCAGCATCTCTTGCATCTAGGAGAACACAGGTGATGCGGTTGTGACCAAAGAGGCATAAGTATGAGCCTACTTGGGTTTCCAGCAACGTTTTTACTTTTCTGAGTCAATGGGACAGGTGTAGCTGACGTGGCACAGGCTCCTCCTGTCCTGAATCCGGCTGTGTTACCCAAAGGTGCTAATGATACTCTGACAGCATGCTGAGGAGGGTGGAGCAGAGAAGCTGAAGGAAATCGGGCCCTTGATGTCATTGACAAGCCGCTGCACCTGTCTAAGACTGCATATTTCCACATTGTTTATTATGAAACAAAATTAAACTCTATTTGTGTAAGTCACAGAAAGTCAGATTTTTTGTACTTGCAGCCAAAATGATTGATTGCTATGTCAGCAGATGGGGTGGTTAAAATGGAGGGAGGTGGAGGTCATCGGCATTAGGGACAGTCAGGAATTCCGATGCTAGAAGCTGGAGGCATATTCTAGGAGGAAAGTGACTTGATTGTTCATTTATGCAGAAAGAATCAAATAAGAAGAATATTGAAGGAAACTATGGAGCAGGGAGGGTGTTTTGGGGGACATCTGCTAGACACTTATACCCTGAAGTCTAAAATAGAGGAGGAGGGTGGAACTACCAGATACTTAGTAGAAACGATCTCAGTTCAGGAACACAACTTCTTAGTATTAGAGATGATCAGGCATAGAACTTAGAAAGCATAAAGAAATTGATGCCTAGCACACAGCTTACATGATTCATCTATGCATCTCAATTTTCTTGCCAGCAATTTTGGCAGGAGAACGGATAGTAGACAAGTCAAGTTAAATTCTTGGGAACATCGTGAAATGGAGCTTTTCACTGGTCAATTTGTAAAACATTCCTTACTAGATTGTGAGATACTCAAAGGGGGTGGGGGCTAGAGACGAGGAAAGGATTTGTGCATCTTGGGCTTGACTGACTGTGGGACATGGATTTGAAGATGTCTTCCGGGCAATCAGATACAAAGTTGGGAAGTACTTATGATGCTTTGAAGTGTTTTTTGAAAAATGATTGATTTTGCATAGATAGTCAGGGAAGTAATTTTTGCTCTGTGGCTATTTACAAATAAACATGTATTCAAAGGTTTCCAAAATCTTGGTTTCCTTTAGATATATTATTTAGAAAATTTTTTTCC
Organism: Cabassous unicinctus; assembly: GCA_029593785.1. Taxonomy (NCBI): domain Eukaryota; kingdom Metazoa; phylum Chordata; class Mammalia; order Cingulata; family Chlamyphoridae; genus Cabassous; species Cabassous unicinctus. The sequence continues at coordinate 14,279 of JAQZBX010075362.1, forward strand.
AGTTTTATTCAGTTCCTTAGGCGTCAGGGAAGCCGAGTGCTGAATGTCAGTCACTTGTGACATGGTACTCATGAGCTAGAAGGTGTACCTTTGACCTTGCTGCCTGCTGTTGAATTAGACCAGAAACAACTCCAGGGGGTGTGTGTATTTGCATATTCTTGTGTCGCCAGAGCTGAGTACAGTGCCTGGCACATAGAGAACAGCCACAGATATTTATTGACAGTTAATTACCTCCTGTAAAATTTGAAATGACAATATGAGGTAGATAACCACTATTATTTCCACTGTGTGTATAAGTAAACTGAGGCTCAAAGAAGTTAAAAAAAAAAAAA
>JAQZBX010075363.1:0-14614 GCA_029593785.1 Cabassous unicinctus
AAACTATGTTTGGCAGACAGTTTGCCCAACTCTTGGAGAAGCTAGGGAAAAGAAGTAAGACGCCCCTTCTACTCTAATGACGGTTCCTCCTATGAACATCACCAGCAACTTTATTTTATTTTATTTTTTAAAGATTTATTTATTTTATTTATTTATCCCCCCCTTGCCGCTTGTGTTGCTGTGTCCATTCGCTGCATGTCTTCTCTGTGTCTGCTTATCTCCCCCTTGCTGTGAGGTCTTGCCGCAACAGTCCACGGCGCTGCGCGAGCAGGCCTGCCCTCACAAGGAGGCCCCGGGAAGCGAACCCAGGGCCTCTCATATGGTAAACGGGTGCTCTATCCATTGAGCCACACCCGCTTCCTGCCGTGAGGTTGCTGCATCAGCCCACTGCACCGCTCAGGCCGGCGTGCCCTCACAAGGAGGCCTCGGGAAGCGAACCCAGGCCTCCCATATGGGAAACGGGGGCTCTATCCATTGAGCCACACCCGCTTCCCTCACCAGCAACTTTAAGCTCTATAAACTTCCTTTGGCCAAAGGGCCAGTGAGTTGGGTGGTACTATACACAGAAATACAAGATTCCTAGTCCTTGGCTTGAAGGTGAAGCGGTAAATGGGAATTAAAAGATAACTGCTTCGATCCAAGTGTCCATCAACTGATAAAAGGGTAAATAAAATGAGGTAGATACATACAACGGAATATTATTCAGTTGTGAAAAGGAATGAAGTCCTGATACATGTGACTATGTGGATGAGCCTTCAAGACATCATGTTGAGTGAAATAAGCCGGACACAAAAGGACAAACATTGTATGATCTGACTGATTTGAAACAATTAGAATAAGCAAACTCATAGAGTCAGAATCTAGAATACAGGTTACCAGGAGACGGGGTGGGGATAGGGAATGGGAAGTTAAGGCTTAAAATGTATAGGGTCCCTCTTTGGAATGATAGAAATGTTTTGGTAATGGATGGTGGTGATGGTAGCACAACATTGGTAATACAATTAACAGTACTGAAATATATATCTGAAAATGATTAAAAGGGAAAATGTTAGATTGTATATATGGTAACAGAATAAAAATTAAAAAAAAAAAAAAAATTCATGGAACTACGATACACAGTGAACCCTAAGTCAAACCATGGACCATAGTTAGTACAATTATAAAAATGTACTTTTATCAAATGTAACAAATGTTTCCACTCCAATGCAAGGTGCTGGTGGTGGGTTGGTGTATAAGAATCCTGTATTTTATGCATGATTGTTCTGTAAAACCATAATGTCTGCAATAAAGGGGGAAAAAAAAAAGATAACTGCTTCAAAATTACTCATGGCAAATAACAACAGGTGACCAAATTATTCAGTCAGTCTCAGAGACTCTTATAAAAAAATGCAACCCTAATCCCTGACTTGTCTATGTTCTCCAAAAATCCCACCTTACATCTGGATAGTAATGCTGGTTAGCTTAGGAAGCTAACTATCATATTCTATAAAGTCTATACTAATTTTGACAGCTGCTTCCATGCTAAGCAACCCTTAGACCACCTTTACCGGGTTCCCTGGTTCTTGCTAAGATAAATAAGGTCCACAGTAATAAAAAGGCCCCTCCCTTCCCTATTGAGAAGACATACAACCTGATGCCCTGTTCAGAGTCATCACCCTCCACCCCATTCCATACAGTAATCTGCAACTGAATGCAATTAATGTCTCAACCATCTCGACCCCAGTCAGTAAAAGGATATTCCATTTCCATGCGAATGTCATCCAGTCGTCCCTTCAGGTCATAAGAATCTTCTTCCCCTTGTTCATCAAACACATTTAATTGCACTCTCATATCATCATTTTCAATCTCTCGAAGGTCCTGTCAATGACGAAAGTAAAAGAGTCAGGGGACTCAAAAGTGTCCTATATGGCCAGAAACCCAAACCTTTCAACCTGTTTTTTAGATTGAAAATCAGAGTTATCCCAGGGATTACTGGGACTGTAGGAGCAGCAAGGTACCAGCCCAGCCTTCCTAATCTCTAATCCTTCTAATCTAATCTCACCTGCAACACGTGATGCAGCCCCAAGCGCATCAGTTCACTTCGGATGTGAACTCGGAAGTCAAGTTCTTCAGCTGGTGTGATGAGGGCATTGATCAGCTGTAGGCATCCCACCTAAAATAAAAAAATTTAGCAGCCAACTCCTAGAGATCAAGATTCCATTCTCTTTACATGCATTCCAAGGCCCCCAAATATACCTACAAGATGCAATACAAAACTAAAAGCATGACTTTCTACTACAGCACTGATGCTTGGTTTGAGCACAGGTGTGGAGAGCTCAGCAGTCTAACCAATTCCAAGGATTTGATGGTATACTTTGTTATAGGCCTTGGTTTCTCTAGCTTGTAGAGATTATCATGCCCCCCTCTCCCCCGCCCCCATTTTAATGAGAAAAGATTTTTCTCTCTCTTCTTGGAGATAAAGTTAGTCATTTTCCCTTAAAAATGGACTCTGAAATATAAAATATATAGTTGGGAACCATTCCACATGTTCTATGGAAAGGTTAAATGAAGTTAAATCTTTCCATCTTGGAATTCTATTCTTGAGCCCAGTTTCAGGGGATATACATGCCTTGAGTGCAATGGAGGTTCCACTTTTTAATCCATCCAGCAGTGGCTGAAAACGTTCTACCTCATCCATCTCAGCTCTTTCTGTCATTGCCTCCAAGACCCTTTCATTCCTGCCCAGGAAAAAGGAAAGGAAGAGAACTGCCCAGGTGCTCTGACACAGACATGTATGATAGGTGGGCTACAAAGGGAACAGACCAGTTAGGAAAGAAAACGGTATCACGGCTCTAGATTTCTCACATTATTCTTCTCATCACTAAAGCAGGGGCCAGAATCTGCTGAAAGCTAAGGAGCGACCATCTCTCTAAAAAAAAATGCACTCCCTAAAACCCACCCCTAGACTCCTATCCATGGATGCCAAATTAAGATCCTTGTTCCAGGGGCATTTAACAGTACCAATCACTTTTTAATGCATGTAACATTTGGTGTCCTTCTAGAAATCAACATAAATACAAACGTGGGAAAGAAAATATGTACAAGGATAGTCGTTATAGCACTATTTTTAATAGTGAAAAATTCTTTAATCACCTAAAGCATGGGGCCAGAATCTGCTGAAAAAAAGTCTAAGAGTAAACCTAAAGGACTAGCAATTGGGGAGTTGTTAAATAAATTACAGGAAATATATACTATGAAATGTTAAATAGCCACTAAAGATAATACAACAGCTCTGTAAGTACTGACAGAGAAGCATGTCCAAGACCTGATAAAAAGAAACAAACCAAACTCAAACAAAAAAACACAAAAAGAAAAAATAATAAAATTAAATTAAATAAAAAATTAAAGCAAAAACAAAAAAGAATGTAAGGTATTCAAGTTTTGTTAAGACAAACCCCTCCACAAAACTAAAAATCGATCTTATACATGTTATTGGTTATGTAGGCTTAAGCCTTCTTTCCTCAGTCCTAATACCTTTGGAGTGGCAGGAAATGTCTTACAATCAAGGAAATGCAATACGTTTGCCTATGTTTACAAAAAGATGTATGAGACTATACCAGGCCATTAACAGTGGTTACCCAGGCAGAGCAGGATTTGGTGAAGGGTTGAGGTTAAACTTTACTTTATATACTTCTATACTGTTGAAATTTTAAAAATTACATTATATTACTTATGAATTTAAAAAGAAAAAAAAAAAAAAAACAGTAAAAAGAAACCTTTGTTCTAGAGAATGCAGACATTAATGGAGATGTAGGAGATATCCTGCTATGCCAGTGGTACACCCAAGGCAGCCTTCAACACTTAGGAATATTTCTTAACTATTAAAACTCACAATGTTGACTTCTGGGAAAAAAATACAGTATTACCTAGAATTTAAGGGGGAAAAAAACATACAAGCAACTCAATTTACCTCTAAACTAGAGAAGACGGTAAAAAAGAGAATGGAGAAAAGAAATAATTCCAGTCACATACATGTCCTCTGGCTGTGGTAGGATACAAAGAGCAGAGAGCAGCTTAGCTGCGTCGATCATCATGTTGGGGGCAGCAGGATCCATGGCTCTGACCAGCAGCAGAATCCCCTCTTCTGTCTCCAACATAGTCTTAATTCCAAACTGGTCACACAAGAACAGAGAGGGGAGGCTTAAAGATGACAGCATTTAACCAGGGACAAGTTTAGGAGTAGAACACTTTTCCCATTATAGCTAAAGGGAGATGAGCATAGCAAAATCATTTTCTAGCAGACAAAAAAGAATTTCATGTCTTCTAAGAATAAAAAATTTGGATTCTTATAAATGTTTCTTTTTAATGCCCTCCTCCCCAAATCCAATAAAATAAGTAAAGTATAACAATTAAACAGAGAGGAAGTTAGATTTGTATTCAGGAGCAATTAATCGTGGGCTCCTTAGGGAAGTCCTTTAAATACTAAATAGACAAAAAAAGAAGATGAAAAGATCCTAAAGTAGGAACTGTCTATAAGGGAAAGGGTGAGAAAAAAAACAAGCAGGGAATTTTTAAAAACCTCAAAAAACACTAACTACAGGTCAGATAATTCAAGAATTAGCAAGAGAAAGTATGGAAAGAGGAAGAAAATTAAGCCTATTCTTGGAAACAGAAGTTGGAATTGGGAAAAGAGGGAAAAAGGCCCATAGATGCATGTATAGGTGGCAATGAAAAACAGTTCTGATCCTAAAAGGGAGAGCTAGAAGTCTTGAACTTCATATTCCTAGTTTTTTTTGGGGGGGTTGCCAATAGAAGAGAAAGAATGAGGGTTGGATTGAAAATGGGAAAAATCTTACCTTGTTGTTCATAAAAGCTTTCAAGCAGCGAATGATCTCATGCTTGTTACGGCTATCATAGCTTCTGCGGGAGAAGATATAATTAGTGAAGTCCCATTATTCTATACTCTTTTCCATTTGACTTTCCAATCCTACAAACAAGGATCCTAGCAGCTAGAAGCTGAGTAAATTCTGGCACATAACACTTTTCCCTGAAACACTGGCAACAAATAGGTAGCTGAAGAGGACCCCCACCACCAAAGACCTTTGGTTAATCATCTCTCAATCCAAGAACTTAGTATTATAATAAAACCTTCTCTTTAACTCCCTCTAGGTTCCTAAGTGCTATTAGGTTGGTACAAAAGGAATTGCGGTTTTGGACCGTGAATTTCAAATCATTATAACTAGGCTCAAACACATCTTTATTAATCAAAATAGGAACCATTACAATCAACACATTTTTGCCAACAAGAAATAAGTTTATTCCTGTAGCATAAAAATCCATGCTTCGGGATTTGATGAACTCTTGGAAAGCATTTTCCGCATCCTACTGGTTGTGAAGTGTTTTCCCTGCAAAAAGTTGTCGAGATGCTTGAAGAAGTGGTACTAGGTTGGCGAGAGGTCAAGTGAATATGGCGGATGAGGCAAAACTTCGTAGCCCAATTCGTTCAACTTCTGAAGCGTTGATTGTGCGACATGCGGTCGGGCTTTGTCGTGAAGAAGAATTGGGCCCTTTCTGTTGACCAATGCTGGCTGCAGGCGTTGCAGTTTTCGGTGCAGCTCATCGATTTGCTGAGCATACTTCTTAGATGTAATGGTTTTGCTGGGATTCAGAAAGCTGTAGTGGATCAGACCAGCAGCAGACCACCAAACAGTGACGATGATCTTTCTTTGGTGCAAGCTTGGCTTTGGGAAGTGCTTTGGAGCTTCATCTTGGTCCAACCACTGAGTTGGTTGCCGCCGGTTGTCGTATAAAATCCACTTTTCGTCACACGTCACAATCTGATAGAGAAATGGTTCGTTGTTGTTGCACAGAATAAGAGAAAACACTTCAAAACAATGATTTTTTAAATTTTCGGTCCGCTCATGAGGCACCCACTTATCGTGCTTTTTCACCTTTCCAATTTGCTTCAAATGCTGAACGACGGTAGAATGGCCAACATTGAGGTCTTCGGCAACTTCTTGTGTAGTTGTAAGAGGATCAGCTTCGATGACTGCTCTCAATTGGTTGCTGTCTATTTCCGATGGCTGGCCACTACACTCGTCATCTTCCAGGCTCTCGTCTCCTTTGCAAAACTTTCTGAACCACCACTGCACTGCATGTTCGTTAGCAGTTCCTGGCCAAATGCATTGTTGATGTTGCAGTTGTCTCCACTGCTTTACCACCCATTTTGAACTCAAATAAGAAAATCCCTCGAATGTGTTTTTTGTCTAACATCATTTCCATAGTCCAAAATAAATATAAAATAAACAGCAAGTAATAAGTCATTAGCAAAAAAATACAAAGCGAGAAATGCACATTAAAATGATGTATAACATATTTATTTAAGAATGTATTCCAATATCAAACGGCAAATTTCAACAATGCAAAGCTGCAATCACTTTTGCACCAACCTAATAAATTCTGTCATGGTAATATCTCATCTACTACTGCCTGCCTTGCTACCTCAAAAGTTTCAAGTATGAGAGGGTAGAGAAGAGATCCAGGTCCTGTATTGGTTTCTTTCAGTAGGATCCCCAGGAGGTCACTTCAGTTCAGGCTGACTTCGAGGTAGCATAAGACAGTCCAAGGTACCTCGAGAAGTATTCTAACTCTGAAGGCTGCCATAAAGCTAGTCCCAAGATGATCAAATGTATTACAAGAATTCCAAATCAGATGTGACTCAGATCAGATCACAGGGCAGTTCTGGACTAAATCAGACCCTATTTCCAGACTGGAGAAGAACTGGTGCTGGGAGACTAACAATCTTATGTGGTATATATCCCGTGTTATTCACGGTGAAACTTAATTTCCTCCTCTCTTCCCTGTATCTATAATCATTATCATCCTCTAGCTGCTCCACAGTAAACCCTATTCTGTCTAGCATATTCTCTTAGTCCATAATTTTAGATTTCACTGTTATTTTCTTCTTTAGAGCAAACAGTGAAGTCCTCTAATACTCTCCAATTGGAAGATGCCAAGACTTGGAAGTCCTCACCCAGCAGTCTCCTCTTTCTCATCATGAAGTCGTTTAAGGATGTCCAATAAGGAGGCCAGGCCCTCAGCACCAAATGTTTGCACCCAGCTGTAAGGAACACACAGAAATAATGCAATATCAAAACAAGTCAACAAATAGTCACCAAGTGGCAACTCTTTATCCCAATCCAGTCCATTTCCATGCTTCCCTGACTCCTTCAATCTTCATTCCCCACCAATGAACCCAAATCTTGGGCACCTACTCCTTTCAGCAACTCAGAACCCTCACCTGACAGGGTTGTTGTTGAGAGAGACACGAAGGGACTCCAGGCAGCTAAGCAGATGCATGTCCCGCAAGCCTGACCTCAATTCCTGAATATACATCATGGCAGACCTAGAGCTCTCTTTTTGGTTCATGCCCTAGACAGGAGGCATATAAAGAGATTAGTAAACACTGGACCCAATCATAAATTGGGGAACTAATGTTAGCTACTACAGACTAAATAGTATCAAGGCAGATATCCATCATACATACTACTGAACCACGTGGGACTCTGAATTTCCCATCCCATACCCATACATAATTCTTGAAGATTTAATCAGGCAACAAGTATATAAGAAAAGTAACTCAAAAAAGAGAGTAAAATATGAGTAGGCTTATACTGTGGAATGAAATAGAATTGATATACACATAAAACGTTATATAAAACTTGTACAACAAACAGGTTCAATATAAGGGCACAGCCCCCATGTCATGGGTATCTGCCCCAGAACTCACAGCCTTGGAAGTATGCAAGTATTGGGACACCATCTCTCTCTTGATGATAATGTCCTTCTCCCTCAAAGGTTGCTGTTTCTCCTCATTCAGGTTCATATCCAGCTAGTAGAGGGAGATAAAAAAAGAGAAAAAACAAAATTGCCTCAATGCTTTCCAAGTTTTTACAGTTTAATATTTAGTATCATTAGTGAAGATCTGAGCACATTAAATGCTTATTGCATAAATAAATTTTCCTGATCCCTAGAGATTTAAGCTATTACAAATTCCTTAGAGATAAATGTGGTTAACATTTTATTATAAATCCCTATGGACATTTTAATATATACTCACATTTTTCCTAACAAAAATAGACTTGATATAGTTGAAAATTTTGTTTTGTATTATTGAAATAAAAATATACATAATATTTTTTGTATTAAGGATGGACCTTAATAAACTCTGCAGAAAAAAGCAGAGTTTTTGATGGTGACTGACATCATGAAAACACCAACAAGACATTGGAATTGTCCTGAATGAGGTTGCAATAACAGATAAAGGCCATTATATATCTTGTCATAATTTACAAAATTGTACAGGAGAAAGTTTAAACTATAATGTAAACTATAATCCACACTTTCAGTGGCAATGCGCCAATGTGTTCATCAATTGTAACAAATGTACCACACTAATGAAGGATGTTAATGTGGGAAAGTGTGGGAGTGGTAGGGAGTGTGGCATATGGGAATCCCCTATATTTTTTATGTAACATTTATGTAATCTAAGTATCTTTAAAAAAAATTTTTTTTAAGTATATATTAAAAAAAAACAACACCAACAAACTCTGCACCAACTTTAGGACTTAAACAACCAGCACTCGTAGTTAACTCAGTCCCTATACAAACTCCTTTCCTATAAAAAAAGATTTGGAAACACCGTGATAAAGCAGAGACCCCTCCACAGACATAACTGGGAGTGTTCTGTTGGAGGAGAGGCTCTGCTTGCACCTGTGATAAGTTTAACCATGTGTCTGAGCTGGAACGAGCATAATTTTAACCCTAACAAGCCCAGAATATTATTTGAAATCGGGAAAGTATAGGGAAAAAAACTCTTCTTGGGGAGTGAAGGAATCATTGCCTCCAAGTAGCAGTAATAATTTTGAGGTTTTTCTGACTCAAGTTCTGATGCTTTTTCCCTTTTGCAGATAAAAAGAATATAGAAGTTGCAAAATGGTGTTCTCAAGTTGAATCAGACTCAAAGATAAAAGTATGGTTTGGAGACCAGCTCAACATTTTTAAAGTTGGGAGACTTCACATAAAAATATTGATTTCTGACTTCTTTTGAAAAAAAAAATAAAAAAATAAAAAAAAAAAAATCTGGTACTACTGGGCCAGCATCCCTATTGGAAAGCTACAGCTTACTGGAACTGAGTTGTGGCTGGTGTTTCTAACAAAAATACCAAAAGGCCTTCTTAAATTTACCATAGTTCCCTCCACTTTCCACCATTTTCTATCTAGCCTGTTTAACTATTTACATTATCTGCCTGGCCCAAAAGACATCAAAATTTGCAATCCTAGGTCAATAGATTGTCTTGACAAATCATGCTTAGTGTTAAATAACAAACTGAAAACTTCAGTGAAAAATAGTAGTAGTAGTAGTAGTAGTAGTAGTAGTAGTAGTAGTAGGATGTTTACTATGGGTTGAGGGCTTTACATATATTACCTTATTTAAGCCGTACTGCTCCCAGTTTACATGAAAGAGTTTAAAGGGTTGCCTAATGTCACAAAGTTAAAGGTGCCTGGGCTGAGATTTTAACCCAGATCTACCACTTCTAAAAACCATACTTTTTTTTTTTTCCTTGAGGTATTGGGGCTGGGGATTGAACCTGGGACCTTGTATGTGGGAAGCCAGCACTCAACCACTGAGCCACATTGGCATCCCTGAGTTGGTTTTTTCGTTTGTTTGCTTGTTGTTTGTTTGTTTTTAGGAGGCACTGGGAACCGAACCCAGGACCTCCCGTGTTGGAAGCAGGCGCTCAACCGCTTGAGCCACATCTGCTCCCTAAGACCATACTTTCAATTAAGTTAGATCTGCCACTAGTCTCTATTTGAGCCTGAGACCATACAGCCATAAAATATAGGTCTCATGAACCCTTTTAAGTACATACTCAAAACCTCCCAAGACTTAACACTAGCATGTCCTCTTCCTCACTGAGGACAACAAAGTAAGCCACATCCATGTATACTTCATTATTTAAATGTTTTCAGCTATAATTTTTAAAGGTCTTCTAGTGATTATTCTCTTATCAGATTCATCACAAAATAAAGGATCTTAGGCAAACGATGCCTTTCCATTCCCCAGTTTCTTCTTTGCATAGAATTCACTGTGGATACTTTAGCACTTTGCCTACTCTGGCTTATCTCAGAGATGGTCTCCACACTACCACCCAAGTTGGTCTACTCTCCCTTTGTCTTTGTGGCTAAAGTGCTGCTGGGCAGAAGGACATTAACATGGTAGACAATGATCAGGTATTTCCAAGCCTAACTCACTGATTCCAATTTCATGGACAGGTACTTATACATTTAATCCCTTAAGTAAGAGGACTGTTATTAAGGAGTGTCCTCTTAGGCCTGCAATTCTTTGTAATGAAGGTCTGGTTAAGGGGAACATGCAAAATACGGGCCCACCATGTCCATAAGTGCATTCTCAGGAAGAAGAAAAAAAAAAATTGGTAGTGGTGGTGGGGAATGAATTACCAGCATCTGTTCAAACAGAACTAGGACTTGCTCATCTGAAACATCTTGCAATGACTGTGCTGTGGGATCATCCCCATATGATGCAGAAGAATTTCTATGAGCAGAATTGGGCTTCTCTTTCTCTTTCTTACTTCTTATGCTGGTAAATCTCTCCAGCTAGGAAAGAGAAAAATGTATTAGCAGTGATCCATTTTCATTTACTCAACAAACCACACATCTAGCAGCCAACCCTTTAACCTCACACACTTGCATGGTTCCTTTGGTTCATGAGCTGTTTAAGACTCTTCTGACATGAAAAGGTGAAATTAGTCTTCCTCAAACTTAACTTAGCATACTGACTCTGCACTGTCAACTCTATCCAAAGAAGACCAGAGTACTGAGATTTGAAAGTTCCTTAAAAAGAGGGAACTATTCTTGAGCACCCTTGCCATTCCTAAGCAGTCAAGCAGCACAGAACTGAAAGCATCTTATGTGCAGAGCTATTTCAAAAAAAAAAAAAAAGCCCTTTCTGCTTCCCTCTAGCTACCCAATAATATGTGTGGCCAGGATCCTGGAGGATTCCTCTCTTCAAGAGATAAGTATGACCATAGAGTTTAAAAGATCCAAGTTATATAGGGTAAACAAGTAAATGCCTTAAAATCAGGAACTTTTTCTTTCTTTTGTATACTCCACAGCACTTGTGTCATTTAAGCAGCAAAAGTTCAAAACATATTCTTCAAATGAGTACAAATTCCCTTTGCAAGACATCAGTCAGCAAAGAAAACCATGTACTGCAGGAATATATATGCCATCTCTCTGCCAAACAAACACTCATGAACCAATCCTCAAACCTCAAGTACAGACCCTGAAATAAAAAAAAGAGCCACCAATAAGCTGCCACTTATCAGCTCCACCTGTTTGAAAAATAACAGTAAATATATGCAACCGCTGTGGGGCTTCAAGTAATAATAGCAGCATCCAGACTGCAAGTCAGCTTGGAGTTTAAAGAGCATGCCAAATGTTGGAAGCTAATGAATGTGCTAGGGAAATGCATGCAATGAGCCAAACATTGAACAAAGAATTAGGAAAAGCCCTGTGATAGTCTGAGAATAAAACCCCTATCACCATTACAAGTTACAGAAAGTCAAAGGTTATGGCAACTAGTGAATACCATAGTTTAGGAAATAAGCTAGAACATGCACATGCTGAATAAAATGTCCTTACCTCATTAGGAAATAAGCTAGAACATGCAAATGCTGGATAAAATGTCCTTACCTCATCTGCCATGAGCCGCTTCAGAGTCTAGGAAACAGGAAAAAGGAGGAAGAAGAAAGAGGAGAGAGATCAGTGAAATGCCAGGAAACATCTCAAACACCAGACAGGTTGGGGAAAAAAAGAAGAGAAAATAAGGTGAAAGAACCTAAGCTATTTCCCATAAGCTAAAAGACTTCTGCCAAGCTATCCCTTAGCTATTCCCTCAGGTAATGGGCAAGATGAGTTTTATGGTCACTAATAGACGACTCTTTAAGAAAAAAAAAAAAAGAATTGAGAGTGACATCAACATGGCAACGTAAGACATCCCCTGAAAAACTCTCCCCTCAGAGTCAACTAATAAAAGGACAAATCCTACTTGTTGGAACTCTAGAGGACAACAGAGACTGGAGAAGAACTCCACCAATGGTGAATCGAAGAACAAGAAAAATACTCTCCAAGATCAGGTAGGAGATTTTTGTTCCAGACCTGCCTGTCCTGCCCCCTCCCCCTCACATGGTCCCACACAGCTTGGGAGTCTAGGTCCCTCTTGCTGCAGATGCAGACTATAGAGCCACTCACAGCAGTGAGCTAGAACCCCATGCATATCCAGGCATGGGGAACCAAGTCCGTGGAGACCCAGGGTGAAACACAAGCTGCTGAGGTATGTTGCATACAAAAGGAACCCCAGTGTTTGGGGGGCTGGGGGAGGGGAACGGCAGACAGACCAGGGCAGAACTGTTGGCAATAGCTGTGCGTACTCAATCCATTTTCTGTTGGCTGGACCACATAAACACAAAACCAACTTTTCTGGATTGACCCACCATTTTGGATGGACTCAATCTGGGTTCCCGGGGTGGGATATCCTAATGGGGGAGAAAAACGAAAGCAGAAAAGCCTCACAGAAAAAAGAGAGGAGTAGGGAATGAACTGTTGTTGTGAGACAGAATGGGAGTCATGTAGAAGGAGCACGGCCCAGATCCCTCTTGCTGCAGATGCAGACTATAGAGCCACTTACAGCAGCGAGTTAGAATCCCACGCACAACCAGGCACAGGGACCCAAGTCCACAGAGACCCAGGGTGGAACACAAGCCACTAAGGAATGCCCTATACAAAACGGCTCCAAGGGAAAAGAAGAGAGTGAGACCACAGCAGAACTTTTGACAAGAGGTGCACATATTCAATCCAGTCTCTGTTCACTGGACCACCTAAACACAAAATGGACCTTTCTGGATCGATCCACCTTTCTGAATTGACCCCCCATCCTGATCCCTGGGGTGGGATACCCTAATGGGGAAGAAACTGGAGGCAGAAAAGCCTCACAGAAAAGAAAAGAGGGGTGATGGAAAGGCTGGAACTGAACTGCTATAAAATAGGACAGGTCCCAGAACTGATAAGTATAAGGAAAAGGGGACACTGAGTGAGGGAGAAATTTTAAACAAATCACAGGAGCTGTGGAGAAAATCCTGCACAAAAACAAACAGAACAAATCAAGATTCCAAGAGAAGACACAAAGGAAATGCAGCTCTCTCCTGGAGGTGAAACAATTGCACAAAAAGTAGAAATCTTAAAAACTGAGGACTTCCGGGAAGATGGCTGACTAGTAAGACACAGGAATCTCTTCTCCAGAAAAATAGCTGGAAAACAGGCTGAAATAGCCCTGAAATAGATTTTCTAGGGTTTAGGACAGCAGGGGAAGGCTGCACACCACCCAGAGGAGAGAGGGACAAAAGAGAGAAATCTCAACGACAGAACCGTGAGTGGCAATCAGCAGCGGCAGCTGCTGCCGGTACCCTCCCCCACACTCCTTAGAATTCTCGGGCCTCTGGGCCTGCGACTACAGACAAAGGGGGCTCCAGGGATCTAACACTCCCGGAAAGGGGAGAGAGAGGGACACAGCCTTAGGCTGAATCAGGTTTTGACCCGCAAATTTGGGCTGCGGAGCCCCACGGACCCTTCCACACGGCAGTTTGCCCTGGGAGCCTAGGAAGGACTGGAGAAATCCGACCCTCCCAATCTCCCTCTCTTCTAGCCTGGGCTAACTGTTGAGGACTCCACAGGAGAGGGAAGAGAGAGCCTGGGGCTGACACCCTACTTTTGACTTCCAGGTTTGGTCTGCCCTGTCCCAAGAGCCAGTCCAGGCTGGGTGGGGCTGCGCCATTGTTTGCCTTGGAGCCTGCAAGGGGCTAAAGATATTCAAATCTCCCAACCTCCTCTGCTACTAACAGGGACTGATTGTCGAGGATTCAGAGGAGAGAGGAAATATTTCCTAGCTGGGAAAAGGGAGGGGGCTGCCAGAGAAGACTGGAGAACTGTCTCCGAAAGTTTAAATTACAAGGCTTTTAGCCCCCAGACAGGAAGCTCTATCACATTGATCTGGTCTGTGTCACAACAAATACACTCCGACCAGGCATTGAATTGAGAACTGCCAACGAGCGCCATCTCCTGGCAGACCAAGGAAGTGCACATAAGAAAATTAAATAGTAGAGGCTTTTCCTGGCCTCTATAGCCTCCCTGCCCAAGGCCCTAGGAAACGACTCTACAACCAATTACTGGGTCCAGTGCCCAGTTTTGAGCAACCAGCAGGACAATCCTAACAATCAAGGGTGAGCCAAAAATCAAAGAGCTGTGATAACTCACAGCCTCCTGCCACTAAAACCCTATAAAAGAGAAAGAGATAGAGCGTCTAAGTAAAATACAACCTATCCAGATGCCTAAACACCAACAAAAAATTACGAGCCATACTAAGAAAATAGAAGACATGGCTCAAGAAAAGGAATACATCAAAGTCCCAGAAGAAATACAGAATTTAAGAGAACTAATCAGTGAGATGAGCACAAATTTCCAAAATCAAATTAATGAGATGAAAGACAATATAGTTAAA
>JAQZBX010075364.1:0-14622 GCA_029593785.1 Cabassous unicinctus
CTTCTCTGCTATTAATAAGAGCTTGTAAAAGTTATTCCTTACCCTCTGCATAACCTGCCTATCTTAGATAGCAAAGATTCTGTTTCACCAGAATAACTTTCTATGGTTTACATTGACTTTATTATACCTTGATTAATTCAGAAAACAAAAGTTTCTCACTTAGGAAAGAGAATAAGTTTCTTTACAATCATGTCAACTATGCTTACTTTTAAAATCATTAATTGTTCCTTTGGTTAAATATATAGCTAAGATATATATATAATACATATTAACCCATGTTCCTATCTTAATCAAGTATTCAAATATCCTGATAACTTTTGATATTTGGCTTCTCAAAATCAAATCCCAAATGATATCTTTTGTTCCTAAAACTGTCCTGAGATTTCCCAGAAGGCTCCTGGAAAATCACTAAGGATGTGTTCTTTCACCTTATAAAACAGTAAGTGCTTGAAATAATTAGGTTGATTTCATGTTACTATTGGTGAGTAATCAAATCAAAAGAGTTGCTTAACCTTCCCTAGGTTAAATTTGATTGAGTAAAATGTTACAAACATTTTAGAAATTGTTTGTTTTGAGACATTTCCAGAGAATTGTCAATGCCCTTGCTGCTTTGCCTGATATTAAACAACATAATGCTATCGGTCATAATTTCAGTTATTCTTTAAATGTTCCCTTGGTCTCAACCTCTTTAATTTGAACATTAGTTTTCAACTGGAGATTCATGTCACCATGTTTTATTAATATACAGAGGCTTAAGCCCTACTCCAAAACATAGAATCTCTTTATTTAATATTCTTGATATACTCCTGTTATATTCTAACTATATGCTTGATATATCTTTGGTATATTAAGTTAGGATTATTATGTTATATCTGAATATTTTTTCTCTGTAATGATGTTTCCGTTTTTATAAATTAGAAATAATATTCACTCTTCTTTGAAATGGGGTTAATCATTATGTTTATAAATATTTTGTCTGAGATTTTTTTTTGATTGACTTTTATCTTGTTTTACATGCCACAGAAACAAATAAATTTCTTTATCAGTTGCCTTATTCTTGTAATGAACCCTCATCAGATCTTTCGCTTGGGGAAATTATCAGTAATAAATTAACCAACACTGTTTTTGAGTTTTTATCATTTATGGGTAGATTTTTATTTTACTCTGACTCTTCCCTGAAAACACTTGCAATCAACCACAACCCAAAATGTGTTGACTTCAACAAAGGACTGTCTCAGAGTCCCATGGAAAAGGACTTCTGATGACTTCATTTAAACAACTCATATGAAAACATATGAGTGCAGTGAGTCAGGGATTCTAGAACTCCAATCAAGATGAGATTCTCTTTATCTATAGCTCAAAACGATTTAGTAGACGATGCTTTTCGAACTGAAATTATCCAGTGCATTCTGTCTTTCACGCTGGTATGAATAAAACAATTTAGTACCTTTCTAGAAAGCAATGTGCAACATGTCTCACGAGCCTTAAAGCTCTAAAAATCTTATGACTTAGGAATCTACCTGAAAGAAATCAACTAAAATACATAAAGGTATTTATCAAGTCATTAAGTATAATAGGAAAGAAATAGAATCATGTACGTTATAAAATATTCAAGAAAAATTAATTAAAATATAATTTTAAAATTATAAAATACTCAAGAAAAATTGATTAAGTATATACATAAAGAAAAATACTGTTTGTCATTAAAAATGTTTACAACATGGGAAAGTGCTCATAAGGTATTTTTTTTAACATAAGATTTATTTATTGTATGGGGGAAAAATACACACACACACACACACACACACGGATAAAGACCAGGAAAGAAATATGCCAAAATGTTAATGGTAATTATTTTTAAATGGTGGGGTTATGACCGGTTATTTTCTTCTTTATATTTTTCTTATTTTTCCACAATGGACATATGTTGCTTTTATAATCAGAGAGATTTCTGATTAATTTAGTTTTATTAAGTGAGCAAGTTTCAGTTACCTTTTTTATGTAGCAGCTAGATCAATCTGAAAAATATTACTCTTAAATACAGTATATAATGTTAAAAAATGAAAATAGAATTAAGTTATAAAGACATGTCAAGATAAATAAAACTAAAAAGAATTTCCAAAGACAAAAACTGGGCTATGCCTACTGACCTAGACAAGTCATTTAATCTGATTTAAATCAGTAGTAACATGATTTATGACCCTCTAAGGGCCAGTCGGAATTCCAAACACCTTTAAGAATAACATGCAAAATACAAGCAAAAGGGGACTTTAAAAAGCCAGGTTCCAAAAACCTTATTCTCAGTTATCTTGCTTCTGCAGACATAGAAAGAAAAAACAAAATGTTTCTTGAATAATTCAGACTATTGCAGCCATTTACAAACAGAATCTAGCCTCAAAGCATATTCGATGGCTTTTTAAAGAAGATTAATCACAATGAGACTCCCCCGCCTTTTCACCTTAAACCAAAAAGGAAGGAAGAAAAGAGAAATGTAACAATAATAGCTAATACTTACTGAGCACTTCCTATTTCATTTAATCTTAATAACAACTTAGGACATAGGTGTTATTATTATTTCTGTTTTCCAAATGAGGAAACTGAGACTGAGAAGGTTAAATAACACCTCCAAATTCACAGTTAGTTATCAGTAAAGATTCAGAGCTGTCCATGCAATACCAAAACCTATGCTCTAACCAATGTATTACTTCAACCAACAAGTATTGGTTAAGAGTCTACTAATTATTGGTTAAGGTTCTAGTTGTTATGCACTATGCCAACCACTGGGATAGAAAAATAAGCAAAACAACAGACAACATGCCTACCCTCATGGAGCTTAATGTCTACTGAAGGCAAGGGACAATAAACATTCATACAAATATATAATAACAAATGGTGATATGCGCTATAATGGAAAATTACAGGGCTATAAGGACACATAACAGATCTCAGGTGAAGTGAGATAATGTCAAGAAAAGGCTTACCCTGAAGTAAGCAATGCTTGACAGAAGACTTCCTGAAGGAGGAATTAGGAATTAACATGGCAAAGAAGAGTGGGCAAAGGGACAATATTTCATGTAATCCTTTCCTAAAAAAAATATACTTTGCTGCACTGAAAACTGCTGTACTCTAACCCTTACATCAAATAAGTCAGAGGAAAACAGTTCCCTTTATTTTTCTTGAGAACTGTCCTATTTGAAAAACTTTAGATGCAAGTCAATTTTTTATAGAAAAATGAATAGATTACCTAAGGTACTTATATATTTCAACACCACCAACTTTATTCTAAAATTAATCCAAATTTTAAACGAATCTTTATAATTTTTGTATTTTAAGGATAAGCAGCCAAGAACAACCTTGAAAGACAAGGACAAGATGCATTCTTAATTCTTGCCTTTGGGTAATAATACTGTTCTCAAGGAAGAAGTATTCTGATTAAACCCTGCCTAGCTTCTTCAAAATTACCTTTGATTATTTAGTGGATAAGTACTGTACTTGTTCTCCTGGCTCAGTCTCAAAGGACAAGGTACAAAGTATAACAGCATCCTTTCCATTTTTAGTAGAGCCGTGTTTTTCAAATGAAGAGTCACACCCACTTGTGGGTAATGAGGTTAATTTAGTAGGTCAGGGTGAACAATTTTCTTTTAATAAAGCAAAATAAAAATTAGAGTGCATCATCACATATTACGAGGTCAAATGCTATTCCATGATTTTTTTTATTTCAGTTACACAGCAAACACCTACCGGTGTAAAATATATTTCTTATAGATCCCAGCCATAACCACAGTTTCAAAAACACTATCACCCAACCGATATTAGAGTTCTACTGCCTGGCTTGATCTAAAGGCTAAGAGCAGAAAAGAATAAAAACATATCCAAAAAGGTTTGAGCACTGGCTCCTCTTTGTTCTGTGAATTTGCAATTAAGTTTCATGTAAAAAAAACAAAGTTGTGTTCAACGAGCTTGAGGGAGACTGCACATTTTTTCTTAGCATTTTTTTTCTGGAAACAAATCTTTACTCTCTGCTCAATTCTATAAAGCACAATCAATCCAGAAAATACAATATTCCACAGTTCTCCAGTAACTGGTCACATGGGCTTGGGCTGAAACAGGACTAGGTAAATCCAGTAGCTAAAGATCACCTTTAGCTTTGGACCCTATCCAGGGGAGCACAATGCAGTGTAAGAGAAATGGAATCAAGACCCTGGACAGGAGAGCTGGATCCTAAACTTACCTCTGGCACCGAGTTGTGACCTTGCACAAGCTGTAACATCTCTAGGCTGATTTTCTCATTTCTAAAATGAAGGGAATGGACCAGGTCTTGTAATTCTGTAAGCAATAGCCAGGAGGTTGAACTAAATGAACATTAAGAGTCCTTCTACCCATAGGATTATTATTAGTAAATGTTTAATGCCTTATGTGAATAAAGAACTAAATGCTTACCCATTCAAAAAAAACTAATTCTAAAAATTTTGTGAGAAAATCAAGTTATACCTACATTTTTATATTCCTACATAAAAAGACTTTAGAATTTTAAATGGCACTATAAAACTAACACATGTATTAAGTTTTCTCCAAATTTCTTCTCTGAAAGACTAAAAAGAAGGTTGCCAAATTCTCTTAACTTTACATCTCTAAACTAGTGGTTCTCTTAACAAACCCTGTTCAGAAAGGTCTGCAGTTCAGCAGTATCCTCAGTCTGCTCACATGCAAAAATGTTTCCACTTAAAGCATCAAATTTGATCAGCTTTAAAGCTCAGTACCTACTTTTCTCCTAAAAGGGCTTATTTCTTCTGAAATAATACTGAAATGAAATCTACTTATGAAACACTTTGATGGAATGCCTAATATATTCCTAATAACTTTTCCTGCTACTTTTATAAACATTTGGCTTCTGTATGATCTGTGAAACTAATACATCTATTGATGTCTACAAAATATGACAAATGAATGTTTACTGATCAAAACCAAGTTTTCATTTTGCCTATACTGCCAGTGAGTAAACATTTCAAGGCAAAGTGCACCCCTTACATGAGTATGAGTGAGGTCTGAGAGAAATGTACCTACTACACCTTTATTTTAATGATGTACCTACCACACCTACTTTCCAGAAGAATAATCTTCCCTTATGCCTCATAAAAAGAAAGCATTTTAGCATAACATACATGTTGAGAATACTGTCATAGATTCTAAATAACGGTTCTATAAATATAAAAGACCACCACAAAGCAAGTCCTTTGTTTGTTTTGTTACTGCTGATATTGTTTCTAATTTACAAATTATGTTACCCAGGATTGACTAAATAATTAAGTAAGCTTGCTATAGTCAGTTGAGATAGTTCATACCTACCAAAAATAAGTAAAAATCAAATTTTAAGTCAATTTAAAATTTGGCAAGAACATTCCCTTTATATAACACATGGAATCTAATCAACATCAATTTTAGTAACAACTGAAATTAAGGAGTTAAATTCTAAAGTTAAGAATTTAACATGCAGCCTTTCAATCTTTTATATACATATATATACACACACAGATACACACACACACACACAGACACACACACACTTTTTTTTAATGGGATCAAACTGAGTATCAGTTTGTGACACAAACTGTGACCACAGCTTCGGGAACTAGCTTTAGGTTCATGACTTCACAGTATATATTTTAATTATCGAAAAGAGAGTTTCTCTCCCCAGCTCCAATTTGAAAAATCCCAGGAAATAATTCTAATTGGCCTGGTTTGGGCCAAGTGTCAATTCCTGTAGTCAGGAGTCTGTAAGAAGACAGCAGCTCCAATTTATAATATGTAAGCTAGAGTCAAGAGAGGGGGTCCCCCTCACAGGTGGAGAAGGAAGACAGGGAAGTAGTGGAAAAATATCTGCTGGCTAAGCACCCATCTCAAGATTTGGCTCCCATTTCCCAGATATAATGTTTTATAATCTTTTTTCATTTAACACAGTGGTAGTTATGTATATGTCAAAAGCACTTGAGAATCTTTTTAGAAACAGATACTCAGGTCCCACCAAGGACTTATATCAGGAGCATTTTGCCATGTCACTAAATAGTCTTTAAAAACATGGTTTTTAATAGCTGCATAGAATTCTAATGTAGTTCTAAGTGTTTTAAATTTAATTTTAAATCCAGAAAAACCACATACGATCATCTTTTTTAACAACAATACTCTCAAGAATCAAAAAGTATTTTATGAAAGCACCAACCACTGACATCTTTGCCACACCTTTTTCAGAAACTTGCCAAAGGATTCTTTGGCAGGAGGGGAAGAGGAGAGTGAGATGGGGAAGGTGGAACTAGTAAGGTGACCCTCTGAAACTCAACATTAGGACATTAGTAAAAATCTACCACTGAGTTTTGTTTTTTTAAACCTAAGTCCTTAAAGGACAAGGATATGACTTATCCCAAATTAAAGCAGGAAAAGCAAGGTTTGTCATAATCTAATTAAACTGAGATCAAAGATTAAAAACATGCAATAACCCAATCCATGGAGGGAAGTTTGTGTCAAGAGAAATGAAGTGGCCTGTGTGACGCCTAAAAAAAATGGAAACCTAAGAGTAAGACTTTGTCACAATGCCTCTCATACTGGACGCAGCGGGTGTGCCTGATAGGGCACTAACATTCATCATTAGGCACATCCAACTAATTTCCCTTGCTGATGTCATGCTTACCAATTAATCTCTTAATTATCCTTTGGCTTTCAACAGGCAAGAAAATGCACTGACCAACGAGGTGCACAAAGCTGAATATATATGTACCTGGCCCTTGGTTATCCTGCCACAGTAATGCCCGCTTATAAAGGCCTACGGAGGAGTAGTCAGTCAATCTTTTTTTTCTGACATCTTTTCCACTTTCTCTTTAAAGAAACTATTTCCAATGGCCTACTGATTGCAATGTGAAAGTGTCTTTTAAAAAAATACATATCACCTGGTCAAATGAGAAGGCCATGACAATACAATGCTATGAGTAAAAAGATAATCATTGGAGAATGAGGAATTGTTAAGTAACAGGAAGTAATTAAGGCAAACGTA
Organism: Cabassous unicinctus; assembly: GCA_029593785.1. Classification (NCBI taxonomy): domain Eukaryota; kingdom Metazoa; phylum Chordata; class Mammalia; order Cingulata; family Chlamyphoridae; genus Cabassous; species Cabassous unicinctus. The sequence continues at coordinate 7,043 of JAQZBX010075364.1, forward strand.
TCCAAGAAACAGTAAAAATCTTATATCCCCATATTTCCGTAGAGTTCAGAACAAGATTTGCAAGACAGTAGGAAAACGCATATGAAGTAAGTATAAGCACCTTCTAACAATATGAAAATTAAAAGGAAACACAAAGTCCTTCTTGAAAGACAAGTCTTCTCCATTTCAAAACATTAAGGAGCTTCTGCCATCACTGGAGCTCTTTCTTATTTCTGCTGGGTTACTGCTTCTCTCTACCTAAAGCCACCACCTGCCAAATGTACCCATGTTATAATGGTCTAAACCCACTGTCCATTGCTGATGAGGCACCAGCAGTTTGGAGGTCCACTGTGAGGTTGATTTCACTAAGGAAAATTTGTGCCATCCAACACCAAGACTGAAACAAGTAGGCTCAAAGAGGGCATTCAAGTTGAGAGACATCAAATTACCTAGATGTGACATGATAACCTCTTTTTTAGTGGTGAAACCTAGTTTTTCAAAATGAACTTACAAGAACCATATTGTAAAAAGTAGGTAACAGATAAAGTCATTGATAAAAAAGTTATTTTTAACTTCATGGAACACGTACTTACAAGGTCAATAAGTGAGAACAATGAAGCCAGTTTTAACATAAATATTTAAAAGAAACGGTTACAGTAGATAGAAGCAGTCATATCAGCCTTAATACCAAATTTATTGTTTTTTTTAAGCACACATATTCAAGAAAACACAAAGGTAAAGTGTTCCAAATTATTTTTAATAACTCTCCTTGTAATCTCAGCATTCTCCTAAAATTAATCCAGAAGCTTGAAAAACAAATGGGAAGGAATGCTCATTTCAAAATTGAATCAGTAACAATTGCTAACTTACGATGAATTTTTTTTTTTTTTAATCAAAAACAAGGACAAGAAGCATTCATAACTTACAACAAGCAGAATTATAATGGAGTATTATCACCTCCCAACCTGGTTTGTGTTCCTTTGTCATTGCGTAAGGATCATGTCAGGAGAGCACTCCCCAGGTGAATGGGTCGGCTGGCATGTGCGGGAGTGCGGGAGAGGCTGTGCCACTTTGTAGGCCAACAAGTGCAGGCCTGAATTTGACACTAGACCTGTGCATCGATACAGCCTTCCTAGTCAATGACACATTTACATCAAGTACATGAACAAAGATGACAGGCAGAGCTTTATTCCAGTAGCTCCCAAAACCAGTTAACCTGGTAGCACAAATTACCACATTATTGATCTCCAGAGTGTTAAAATGTGGCAATTAAGCACATTTTGAGGGTGCATGTTGTTTCCTTAAAATGGTTCAAAACACAAATAAAAGAAATTCAAATAAACAACTGCAGAACCCCTGATGCATCTTTTGGGGATGTTGAAAAACCACTGATTTACAGTAGTCTGCCAGAGGTCAGTTCTGTGTCCTGAAAAGGAGGTGGTGACAATGAGGGCATAAAAAAAAGAAAAATAACAGCTTTGTCAAGTAATCTGTTTTACAGATTTGCTATTGTAAAATTAACTGCAATGTTGCTAAGGAAAATATTTCTAAGATCTTCTTGTTCTGTACACTGCTGTTCACTTAAAGTTGGATGAAGCCCATTATCCCGACCTATTTTTATTATAACAAAGACAGGCAGAAACCTGGCTGTAAAACCAAGGTTTTATCATTTGAGAAGTCATTTTATAGCATATTTCCGTTTCTCTCTGCCCTTTTTACATTTACCCAAGAATGTCTGTGTCTATTTTTTTCCCTAAAGTATAGTTACATGGAATTATAGTTCCTGATCTGCCCATTTGGACTATGAAACCACCCCTTCCTGGTGGTTAAGGGCACAGGCTGGAGTCAGATCTGAGTTCACTTACTAGCTGTGAAACGTTGGACAAGACACTTAACCTCTGTGCCTCAGTTTTCTCATATGTAAAATAGAGATAATAAACAGTATCTACTTCATAGTGTTATTGTAAGGATTAAATGAGTTAACAGAGGTAAAAGCAATGGGACATATTAAGCATTTAACAAGTGTTTGTTACTATAATTTTTAAAGAAAAACTTAAAGGAGTCAAAATTGCTCAAAAAACTGAATCCATTAACAAATTTATATAAGCTTTTGATGAAACTTCTAAAAAATTAGATGTATTCAAAAGGAATTATCAATTATACCCTGTATTATTAGTTAGTAAAGTTCTTAAGTATCTTAGAATTAAGGAAAATGGAGCAATGGCTTTCTTCACAGCTTATAAAAATAAAACAAAATCTGTTTTGGCACACTGGGTCATGACGAGCCAGAGACGGTTCCCCTGTTCGGTTCTAACTACAGCTACAGAATTTGCTTAAAACTTCTTTCAGCAGGCAAAAGAAAGAGGACACTTAACCAACTGTCATTCCTGGAACTACAGAGCAAGACATAAGATGCAAAAGAAGCCCTGCAAGTGTTTTCATTATAGAGGACAGGGGGCAGCAGTTCGCAAGTTTACTCTGAGATGCAAAAGGCAGGGAATAAGAGAACATTCGAAATTGCAAACACGGGTATACAAGAAAAGGGATATTCTTATTTAATTACAGTGAGTTTGATTTCTCCCACTTAAAAATTTAAAAGAATAAAACACGACATTAGCTGGTAGCACCTCCAAGGAATAGAACGCAGCAAATATCTTTTGAGTACCAACGTTTCATCTTAGGGCTTTCTGTGGTAGCAAAGTTTTAGAGAAATCAATCCTTACTTTAAATGCACGTGTGCACAAACAATCTGCACAACCCTCCTACTAAAAAAGAAACACACCTGCCTGCTTGCATAATCTGAATGCAGTTTCTCACAAGTGAGAAAACAGGCACTCACTCTCTGGGAGGTACAACGGTGGGCAAAAGAAGGGCAAGCGGAGAATGCAGGGGAAATAGCCAGGCTGCACTGCCTTCATGAGTGTTCACTTCTCTACTCGAATAGAGGCAGAGGGGATGTACCATCTTCGTTTAGTAATGATGACAGAAATTTCAGCGTGACCCCGACCCAGAAGATCGAGGCGGCGAGGGAAGCGGGAGGGAAACAGTTTCTACAGGACAGAGAGTGCCCCCATTACATCCCAACCCTCCGTCCCACTCCGGACTCTGCCCAGTGCGTTTAGGGCGAACTAGTGAAGCAGTTTTCTTCACCAAGCGCGCGCTCCAAGCTTGCAGGGCCAGCAAGCTAGGCGCTCGATGCTGATCCAGCAGCGCCGCGCACCTGGGCAGGGGGTCCCCTCGGTCCCAGGCTGCACCCCGTCCCCCCTGCCTCTGTCGGCCGAACCTGGACGTTGCCTTCACCACCTGGCGGGAAGGAGAGGCCCCCCACTCCCCCTGCGACCCCCGCCCGAGGTCGGGCCAGGACATGACCCGCTTCCTGCGGTCGGTCGGCTGCGGCAGCCACACTCACCTCGCCGCCAGGCAGCACTCAGGCTTGGGCTCGGGTTCCGATTCGGGTTCGGGTTCGCGCTCGGGTTCCGGCGGCGGCGGCTCCTCCATGGCGGCAGCAGGAGTGACGGCGAAGGCGGGAGGAGGGACCAGCGCGGCGGCGGCTGCTTCTCTCATCCGTGCGCGGAGCCCCGCATGGCAGCGGCGGGCAGTAAGTTGCAGCCTGGCTGGGGGACGAGGGCCCCCAAACTGCGGGAGTGACTCTGCTCCGCCTCCGCCTCAGCCTCTAGCCCGCCGCAGGAGCCGCTCGCGCCGCGGCCATCTTGGGAACGGCGACCAGCCGAGAGCCGGAGTACGGCGGGCGGCGAGGGACAAGCCGCGGAGGGCGGCGGCGGGCGCTGGAATCCGGACGGGCGGGGACGGGCAGCGAGAGGAGGGGCAGAGTGGATACCGGGCTCCGGGCGGCGTCACCTAGCGCGCCTGGCCGCTGGGACCGGAAGGCGTAGGTGGCCGCACAGGCACAGCGGGGGTCACGCGCGAGTCCACCCCGAGCGCCGGGGTCTCACATCTGGGCAGGGTGATGCCCAGTTGAACTGGGCGCTGGGTTTAGCGTACTGGCGCGCTTTCCCAGGTCGACGACGCTGGTGTGCACAGATCTCTAAACCCCTGGAAGGCGAGGGAGTGTGGCAATATTGTCTCGGTCGGGCTGTGATTGTTAGTGAGTTTTTAAGTGCTTTGTAAACTTTTACCACCATTTCTCAGAAAGGGAAATGGATGCAAGGCAGACGCTCAAACTCAAGCAGCGAGCCTTGGGGGTGGATTACGGTACTTGGGGAGAAGATGGGAATGGGGCATGAAAGCTCAGTCAGTCCTTCAATGTACAGGTAAAACTTAGGTTTTTGAGACTATTTAAACAACGTCTCCGGAGTTCAGAACATTGCAGTTTTACAGTTACCCCACACCAACGGGGCAGAAAAGAACACTTCTCTAACCACGGTATCACTGGGTTAGGTATTGATCTGCCAGAAACTTGGGATGGAATACTCCAACACTGAAGGATGGATGGATGGAGGAGGGGAAGGGGGGAGAATAGATGGATCCAAAGATTACTTCAGAGTTACAGAAATACCATTGAAATTCTACTTCATTTACTCTTGGCATTCTAGGCTTCACAGTTTTAAGTTGCAAATATTTACAAAATTCCCCATGACTTATGATTTGCAAGGCCAAAGTGAAGTCAAAAATAACATCATTTAAAATTAAGTCTGGTTTTATTCATTAAAATGTTCTGATTTTTTAAACCTCATTCAGTTAAGCTTTAATACTTACACATGATGGTGAGAAAACTGGGCAGGAAAGAATTTGGTGAGAAAACTGGGCAGGAAAGAATTTTAATATGCTTAGGTTGTATTTTTAAAGGCCAGTTGTGAAATTAGCTATATTGTACTCAAAATATGTCTCAGAAATTTGTAGTTGAAGAACTGCTTCAGCCTATTTTCTATATTATGATAGAATCTTTATTATGTTTATGGCCTTATTGTGCTGAATTTCTCAATTGACATTCATTTTCTCTATTCAACCACATTCATTAAACAAATATTTATTGAGTGCATGCATGTGCCAGGAACTGTACTAGATGTTGGAGATACAGCAATGAACAAAACAGATCAGTCTTTTCCTTTGGAGAGCTAACATCCTGGTAGGGGGAAGAGAGATAAACAAGTAAATAAATAGCATGTCACCTGGTAATAAGTGCTATGGGGAAAATTAAGCAGGGAAAGGGGCCAGGGAGGGGAATGCTATTTTATTCTGCTGATTAGAGAAAACTTCACTAATAAGATGACATCTGAGCAAGACCTAGGGAAGCCAGAGAGCTCTAGGCACAGGAAATAGCCAGGACCTTAGTCAGGTATCTGAACCGCAGCAAGGAGACCAGTGTAGCTGGAGCTTAAAGAGCTGAGGGGCAAAGTGGTAGGCAGTGAGGTCAGAAAGATAGCAGGGGGCGCAGATCACAGAGGACTTTAAGAATGTTGGATTTTTCTTGGAGCAAGAAGCCACTGGAGGGTTTTGAACAGAGGAGTGATGTCATTTGCCATGCCTTAAAGGGGTCACTCTGACTGCTATGTAAAGAATACCTCATAGGGGGTCAAGAGTGGAAACAAGGAGACCAGATGAGAGGCTGTTGGAATAATCCAGGTAAGAGATGGTGGTGGTTTGGACCAGGATGGTTGTAGCGAAAGTGGGGAAAGCAATCAGATTCTGAATATATTATTGAAGGTAGTTTCAAAATGGCTCAGCGATAGATGGAATGTGGAATATAAAGAAAGAAAAAGCATCAAGGAAGACTCCAAAGTTTGGGCCTGGGCAACTAGAAGGAGGGGGTTGCCATTTCCCAAGATGGGGAACACTATGGAAGGAGAGGTTGAGGGAGAGAAATCAGGAGTGGTGTTTGGGACTCTTGAACTATCCAAGTCTACTTTGGGGATACTGTTGGGATTTGGGTGAGAAATAACAACTTGGAAATTGTTCATATATACTGGCTCAAATAAATTTTGTATAAAAGGAAAAGACAGTATAATATAAAAAGCATAAAATGTAATAAATTTAATTGCACTTTAAGCACATTTCCTGATTTCCTAGTACTTTACCGGATGGTCAATATTTTACATGTTCAGGCAAAACAATATCATAAACTCTAAGCTTCCTGAGATCCAGCCCAGTATCTGCCTGGCCTCTGTCACCCTCAGTGTCTGATATACATTAGGCACTCAATACACATCTACTGAATGAAAGCACGAAAGTACAAATAGCTAATAATTATCCCTATAGATTGCTGCACCTTGACATTTCACAATTTAAGGAAATAGTTGTAGCAATTAAATTCCTGTGGATCTACAATTTCATATCTACCCAAGCCTTAGTTTAGTATTATTTATTTAATTACAGGTCAAGAGTATTGGATTTAACTCGATAAATAAGAATTTATTATAATTTTCTTTCAAAATAGGTACGTGGCCAAATCATTGAACTTTTGCCTCACTAACTCTCTTTATGCGTGTTAATATTTTAGATAAGTCATAGTCCATAAGTATTTTCTGAGGATAGCCTAAACTCAGGGCCTATCCTCAGGTCTCTAAGCATTTCACTCCATGATATTTGCAAGCGCTAAAATCTCTTCACTATTCAGTTTAGTTCTGTTTTCTGCATCTGCCCTTTTTGTCATTTGTGCTCTCCTCCTCCTCTGCACCACTTAATTTCAGCAATTTGCTATGCCAGAGCTCAGTTTCTGCATGCATTTCCTTCTCCATACGGGTCTCCAAAGTGCTCTGTGCCTGGGTTCTCTGGCTTGCTGAACTGTAGCACCCTTGACCCACTTGCTGAGGTCAGAAATCTGAGCGTCCACTCTCTCAGCCCCTTTCTACTCCATCCACAATTGGGAAAACATCTGCCTCGTCTCTGGAATCCGTTCACTTCTCTGTCCTCACTAGTTCAGGCCACCATCACCTCTCACCTCCATAATTACAAGTCTCCCATTCTCCCTGTCTCTATTTGAGTGCCCTCTCCCCCAGCCCAATCTGTTCTCAGCGCTGCCATCACAATAACCTTTCTGAATCTCAATCTGAACGCGTCACTCTTTTACTTAATTCATTTCATAGGCATCACGTTGCTGTCGGAATAAAGTCCATTCTGGACCTTTTTCGTTGCTTCATACTCACTCTTCCTTCTAGGAGTTTACAAAAGGAGCTCCTCATACATCACGCCACTCTTTCCACCTGGCCAACTCTTTCAACTCTTCACATCTGCTTTTTAAGAAGCCTTACCAGACTGACCTGGGCAAGTCCTCCCTAGGGCAAGAGTGAGATGTGGGTACTCTGGTGGGCTGTTAATTGGCATTCATTCAAATGATAATTTAAAAATAGTTTTTCAACAATTATGCATTAAATACACGATTCCCATACACCACCCCACCCACCAATATCTTGCATTGGTGGGGAACATTTGTTGCAATTGATAACACTTTTTAAAATAATTGTACTATTTTTTAAACAGTAGTTACCTTTGTTAAAATTGATAAAAGATTATTAAAATAGTACTATTACCTATATCCCCCCAAAAAATATTTGTTCAGAAGGAACAAATTGATTTTATCTTAATGAAAATAATATATATAGAACAAACTTGCTTACTAATTCATTTCCATTGTGTGAAGAAAG